>PQWD01002766.1:0-294243 GCA_019425675.1 Leucinodes orbonalis | reverse complement strand
TCATCACGAATCTCGCATTATCGGATATACTATTATGTGTGTTTGCCGTTCCATTTACACCTCTTTACACTTTCTTAGGTAGATGGGTCTTCGGCGGTTTGCTTTGTCATATCATGCCCTATGCTCAAGGTTGTAGCGTTTATATTTCAACGCTCACTCTCACATCCATTGCAATAGATAGGTTCTTTGTTATTATATATCCTTTCAAACCTCGGATGCAAATCAAGACTTGTATAGGTCTGATTATTTCTATTTGGGTTTTTTCATTATCTGTAACTTTTCCTTACGGGTATTATATGGCTATGCAAGATATTTATTGTGCCGAAGAATGGCCTTCAGATCAAATACGTAAAGCCTTTGGAGCCGTTACAACTATAATGCAATTTGTCCTTCCATTCATAGTCATGGCGTTTTGTTATACGTGTGTTAGTGTCAAATTAAATGATCGCCTAAAGTCAAGGCCTGGAAGTAAAAATAGTAAAAAAGAAGACGCTGAGAGAGAAAGGAAAAGGAGAACTAATAGAATGTTGATAGCAATGGTTGCTATATTTGGCCTATCTTGGCTACCTTTAAATTTAATAAACATCAGTAGTGACTTTTATTCACTGGCAGAAGACTGGACGTATTATATGGTATTATTTTTCGTTGCGCATTTCATCGCTATGTCTTCCACTTGCTATAATCCATTTTTGTATGCGTGGCTGAATGAGAACTTTAGGAAGGAGTTCAAACAAATATTACCGTGTTTAGGGGCTTTTGTTACAAAAAAGTCTAAGCGAAAATACAATCAGTCCGAGAGGACTGGTGCGTTTCGTTCAGAAAAGACCTGCAATGGAAATGATACAGTTCAAGAATCATTGCTGACTTCGACTGTTCATAAAATGCCGTCTGTTAGGTACAGAATTGAATTCAACGATAATCCTAAAGAGTGTGATGATGAAGGAATAAAAAACATTAGTCCAGATGAGAAGCCGGAAGATAACCCAAGTCCTAATGAAGACTGCGTTAATATGTACATGTTTGTAGATAAGTCTGTTATAACTTCAGAAAAGGCGCCCATAGTTTCTGCACTATAACTTTATTGGTAAGTATCTTACATTCATATAAAATTAGATATTTAAGATTTGTTCGCGAAGTTAAAGATTTTGTCTGCAAACTAACTGCAGGTTAATAGGATCGTCATCATGACAACTAAAAATAGGTATACCTCATACCTTTTTTAGTTATTAGTAGTTATGTATTAAAGTATGTTTTTTTAGTTTATTTGCTTATTTTTTATATTTTATGTATTTGTATGTATCTTTGTGTATATATTTTATAACCTTTATTTATTTTAAGATATATTGTTTAATTTTTGTTTCTTTTTGTGTCGCCGCGCCATTTTGTTTTTTCTTTCTGTATACCCAAAGGTTAACTGGCAGAGAATGCCACTCGGCATTAAGTTCGCCTTTGTACATTATATTATAGTGTGCATTAAAGTTTTAAATAAATAAATAAATACCTATTTTAAATTGTATTTCATTAATATAACGGTATATATTTTTCGGGCAAATAATAGATAGCCCTAAAAATAAACTGTCACATATTATAATGAGCTGATGATGATGTTTCGAAAAATTCAGCGATGTGTTGTTATAGTTGAAAAGTGTGTTACTACATCTAGTGGTTTGAGTTCAATGCCCATGCAGTAAAAAGTGTTGTACATGAAGATTGAAGATAACTGTTTGTATTGATCATATTTAAAATGCAAATATGTTTAAACACCTACGTAAAACTAAAAATTTTAAGTAAATACTGTTACTTCAAACTGATAAAGTATTTTTATGCGTTATTTTTATAGTACATTGCAGACTAAATGCTAAGTTCAGGCCTAGATGGCGCTGTATGAGTATCTGATAATATTTTATAACAGCTAACAATTTATTGCTTTCTCTGAATTCAAATGTGTCATTGAAGGAAACAATAAATATTACTCTCATTAATTCTACGGCTTTATAGATTACTCGTTACATTACTGAGATAAATACATTAAAGAACTCCAGACGTCCGATATTGAAAAGCCGTGAACTGTTCTGTATCTAATAAAGCGAAACCATTAACCAATCACCCTTGAATTGACACACACCAGCTTCCCTGTAAATTTATTGAGATACTTAATGAAAGCTGATGCAGTGAGTAAATGGGTTTTTGCTTTGACTATTAAATAAATAAATATTCACTGACATTCAAAAAGCGCCATCTAGCCCCCAGGTAAGCATGAAGCTTGTAGTATGGGTACTAAACAACGGATAAACATACTTACATACATTTTTTTTGTAAATACATAAATATTATACATAGAAAACATCCAGACCATTACAAACAGACATGTTCATGCACACAAATGTTTGTACTGCCCGGGGATCGAACCCGGAATCCTTGGTGTAGTAGCCGACGTCTCGACCATTACACCAGATACACCAGATGGGTCGTCTTATTCCTAAGTTTGTTCGTCCAAATCCAGTATTCAATTCTTTTATGTGCATTAAAATTATGAGTAATTTCCTCATGCAAATCGTAATTCCAAGAAATAATCAATTTATTTAGGAAATTAAGTATTGTTATTTATCGAAAAATGGCTGTTGTTTAAAGCTATAATGGCCAATCAGCGATTAAGCAAGGATCTTTATATGTGAGGGCTGTTTTTTGGCTTGTCGGGAACACAACCAATGCACTGCTTTTTTGCATATGTTATGAATAGCACGTCACGTATATTACAAATATGAGAGACAGATTATAATAAATATAAAAAATTTATTTTTCATTATTTGTTTGGTCAGATCAGTCCTGGATTAACCCTTAAGCAAATTAAGCACTAGCTTAGGGCCCCATGTCCAGGGGGGCCCCGACGAAGCACAAAAAAAATGAACAGAAGGTTTACTGGGAAATCATCATCAGTGAAAGCCCGAAAAGCCTCAAGGCGCCAATTTGTTTTGTAAATAATTAAATATAGCTCTTATTTTATATTTTTTTGTGGCACCTACTCCACTCCAAGGTACGTTTAGCTACTAATTCCTGTTGACATACTGGTGGGGGGCCCACAAGTGTGGATTGCTTAGGGCCCCGAGTAGTCTTAATCCGGCACTGGGTCAGATCTATTCTAAGTAGTTAAATAACATTTCATACAGGATCCATAACTCTCACATTTTATATAACATCCTATGTACGTTGTGGTGTGGCAATGATTGAGTATCATACAGACAGACATTCCTGAACATAGATATTTGTACTGCCCAGAGAACGATTGCGGTACCCCTTGTGTACTAGCTGACTTCTGAACCGTAACACCTGATCGGTCGTCATCAATAATTTTGAAAGTAATAAAGAAGCTTGCAAGCAATTAGTGCTCATGCTCCATTGTAATAAGTTATAATCTCGTCTGTACAATACGTATGATTCTGAAGATTGATTACGTATTCACCTTCACGAGAATCAAATTTCGTGTTTTATGATCTTTGGTGTTTTATTATTGGGTATGAGTGCAATATTTTTAAAATAAATCTGCCTTTAATATACTACTCTACACTTCCTTGTAAGGATCATCCCGTGATTTATTTATGGAATGATATCTTTTTAACATCAATAAATTAAAATTCACTTAATCTTGAAGCTATTACACTTTCCATAATGCATATTTTTGTAGTTAAATTAGTATTGATAGTATGTATAAAAACAGTAAAACAGTTTTCACAAGAGATGTTTATTCTTTCACACTTTACAAGAGAATTCAGCAACTGCATGATTACAATCAGTATTTATACCCTTTTATCGGAAGTCAACATTATAACTTTACTAAATAATCAACAAAAGTATTCATAAAGGTGGCGCCACTGCACCACTTCCGTTTGAATAAATGTTATATTGAGACTTTTATATTTCGATACAATTGTTACAAAATATTTAAATACAGCATAAGCATTTGACAATCAGTTTATTATAATACAGTAATTTCATAAAATATACGAAAAGCTAATTCTAACCGGAAGCTTAAAGACCAACTATTAACATTGTCGTCAAATCAAAGGTGACACATCAATGTTAGAACATGTTTACGTAAATACATTAGACAATTTAAACATTCAAATATTTTTGACTATAGCATTTATTCCTTTTTTACTTATACTTAACTATTTCAATTTCATTTTAAAAACCTTATTAATGTAAAAAACAACCTCTTTGTCGCGTATTTTGGTAAAATCCAATTGGCTGTCTTCTTCCGAATTTCATAAAGGGTAAATTGGAAGAGGACGTGACTGACAAACAATTGAGCTCGCGTCAACCAATTCCCTCTGAAAATAAGTAGATCATTAGGAACGTCTTTTTTCTTATCTTAAGATTTTTAAAATAATAAAATGCTCGTTTTTACTTTATTCAAATCACGTGTTAAGGTATTCGTCTAAAGGTCAGTTCATTATATGACTAAATAAATACAATAATCATCAGCTCATTAAAACGTCCCCGTTGTGGGGCAAGAGTAACCCGTAAAGAATTTGAAAGAAAGAGGCCTTAGTCGTCCACGCGGGCCTAGTGCGGATTAGCCGACTTCACGAACAACCTTTGATTCTCTGCGCAGGCATGTACAATTTTCCTCACGATGTTTACCGTGAGGAATGTTGGGCACGTAAGATCATTGGATAAACGTTACTATAATTTCAAAAATAAATTCGATTTGAATCTGCGACTCCAGATCGGAAGGCAACAGTCCACAGTAATAAGACACCGACATTAAATTTGTTATAAATATAATATGACTACATTAGCAAGTTGAAGTGGCAGTGGGCAGGGCACATAGTGCGTAGAACCGATGGCCGATGGGGCGGAAAGGTTCTCGAGTGGCGTCCACGTAACGGAAAGCGAAGCGTAGGCCGACCCCCAACCAGATGGACGGATGATCTGGTTAAGGTGGCGGGTAGCAGATGGATGTCAACTGCAAGGGATCGGTCCGCGTGGAAATCATTAGGGGAGGCCTTTGTTCAGCAGTGGACATAATTGGGCTGTAATGATGATGATGATATGACTACAAGCGTAACATCCACCTCTACTAATTTCCTCGACATTTCGACACTTTTTTTTTTGAGATAAAATGGGATCATACCATTAGGGCATTTTAATATTTGCAGAATTGGGGTCCCGGGGGGTTACCGCCATCTCTTAAAACAGTGTTACAATAAAATTACTTCGTCTTTTCTGGTACAAAAATGCTGACGTATCATTATAACAATACTGTTTTAAGATATTGCGATAACCCCCCAGGTCTGTTGGTGGATCGCCAATGACTTGTTTATTTGCCAAGAAGCATTTACGAGTTAGTCAAAAGTCGTATGCTAGGACACTTACAACTGTCATGATATAAACCATCATTAATTTCAATTGTTTTTTTGTTTCAGATGATCCAGACCGTGCCAATACACAATTAGTAAAATTAGTAACAAATTTATTTTAAAAGATCAAAATTCATAGAGTACCTATTTCACGATGTATATAAAGAACTATTGCAGAACTTGTTTCAATATATTGGATTGTTGATGCCATTTTAGTTAGGTGTTTCTGTAATATATGAATCGATTTCAAATATTAGATACGTAAATTTATGTAGTTAGAAGACACATTTGACAGTCTTGTTGAGTGTATCAAAATAGAAAGCTTTATTATATATCGCTGTAATGTAAGTATGTAAAAAATAAATAACTTTATCCCCATTTAATTTTTTCCTAAGTTGAAAATATTTTCCATCGAACAATCATTATTGTATAATTTACCTCAAACTGTTTCAAATATAATGATATGAGATAAAATATTCATTGATACGTAGTAAGCTATGTAAATATTATTAAACATGCATGTTGTACTATATAGAAGTTAAGCGTAACAACTGTTTGTAAATAAAATATTTTAGCATTCTATTTTAAAAGTATTTACGTCAGTAGTTCTTTATGAACTATGAGCCCATTGATGGAAATACTTTTTCATGTTAGCATTTAATAGTTTACTAGAATACGTATTATAAGAGTATTTTTGTAAATGTCAATGATAGTGTTAAGTGTATATCTACTTGCAAGGCCTTGTAATTAATGTCAATGGAGGAAATATGTGCAATTTCGCTGTCATTAAAATAAAGTATCCATACCAAAGGAAATAGTTATTTTACCTTGTTTTATTTAACATGCAAATATAGTGATTATATTTTTTTAATGAAAAATACTAGTCATAAACAGCCTACCTGGTAACAAGTGCCAAATGTCATTTAAAGTATGTCCAAACTTGACCCTAATAAAGTAAAACACTGCTTACCTGTTATGTAAGCAGTGTTTTACTTTATTCTTCCTATCTTCGATCTATTGCAGTTCACTGTTGACCAATGGTCTATCATATTGAGTTGCCTGTTAAATCAAAATTGCTATCGTGGGCTAAGTGAGTTGAAGGTAAACGCGCAGACGACTTCCTACATACATTATTTTCTAATGTCATACAAGGCGGTACAGCCAATTTTGCGGTTCGAACCAGAAAAAAGTAAAGTCGCTGGAAAATATGTAAGTATTATATAAAAAGTGATAATATACAAAATAAAACAAAACATTGGAGAGTCAAACAATAATTTATTTAGGAACTTCATACCAATAAAAAGATCTGTAACCGGAAATCAAATAGATCTCTGTCGATACGCGGAACAAACATGAGTGACAACGGCTGATTACTCTTTTTTCCTACCACAAAGAAACGTTAACAAAATGGATGCCTTTTGCCATATTTTAAATCGAGGGTATCGATAAGTAAAGGACGTCCTTGGAATTCAGGTTGTTATTCTCCTAATAAGCGTATGAACGGAAAATACATATCAAACTACAGAAGCCCAAAAGCTGAACACAGTGATAGCGTCGTTCGATGTTGTTATTGAGTATTCATCATCAACACAATATGCTATGATGTCACACTGCAAGTAATTGGGTCTCAATTGCAATAATTTAATCCCGATAGTTTACAGTACAACTGTAAATTTGATATTCCAGTACAACTTTAATGTTATTGTTTTAAAATAGTGATTGGATAGTGGAATTATTAGTCCAAAGTTACCAATTAAAATCTATCCGTTAACAGAACGAATTAATGCAATATTTTGCTATTGTGATACAATAACAATTCTATTAGGGCGTTTTAATATTAGCAGCATAAGGGTTAATCTGCCATGTGGGTACAACACGGTGCTATAACTGTCCTAACACTATAGCAGGGAATGACAGCTTACCGTGGTCTTCGCACGGAATCTTTCTTCTCGAATAATCAGGCGATTCTACGAAAAATTTGACAAAAAAATTTTCACTAGTCAGTCTCCTTATAGAGTAAGTATCCAAGGTGCTCGTATCACACAACAACCTAACAATTAATGGTAAACTTTACCACAGAGGCAGTTTCGACTGAAGATTCCATTATTAATAAAATGTCAATCAATCAACAATTCATGACGCTGAAGCATACAGGCTACCCATATAAAATGGCTTTAAGGTAGATTCTAGTGAACAGTAATAAGAAAGTATTAACGACTACCATTGTAAGATAGTATTCGAGACCAAAATGGCTTAACGTGCCCTCAAAAGCTCGCTGAATATAAATAAAATTTCTCAATAACTATCAGGCTTAAATCTGGGGAAACCTATGTTCAGTAGTTGGTATAGTGCAATAGACCCATCTAACAACAAAACATTGCGATAGTGATAGCAAAATTACCGGGTATAAGAGACCTATCAACTGTTGTCTATGGAGACGGTTGCAGGACAGTCTTGACGGAAAAATAATTACTACCAACTGTTATTAATTTCTTTCATCACTGCTCCTGTCATGATCTGGGGGGTCCTTCTGCAATCTCTCAAAACAGTATTTGTATAATGATACTTTGTACAAGAAAAGACGAAGTAATGTTATTGTAACACTGTTTTAAGAGATGGCGTTAACCCCCCATTTGTACCAGTTACCACCAGATCAGTGAGATTATGGCCTCGGTAACATATGTCGTAAAAGGAAATTTGTACACCTACAATGTTTGATTTATATATTTTTAATTACTTAAAAGATCAATAAAATTGAAACAACAAACAGTGCAAGTATAAAATACATCCAAAATACACGAAGAAATGCAATTCTAGCAGTTTTACCTTACAGCGAGAGTGGATAGGTCTGGTAAGTTGGGAAATATCTAGAGTTGTGCTAAACTTCGGCCATTCTATTGCAAGCGCTCACCACATGGTGTATTTATTAAACGATTATGAACATTATTTCGAAATTGAATTTAGAGAATACTGTAATAAGTGAGTGTTATTACTTAAATTTTAAGCGGTAACACGGTTCCTATATGGTTATCACTTTTATTCTTAGTAATTTATCATCCCACACTTTTTGTACCTAGGTACAAAAGGCAGCTTTAGCAGCCAAGACGAAGAACGTCGAAAAATATAACTGACATACTATGCAGTAATATGTAAGATATTCACCTTAATTAAAACGTCACTTGCAGATCTTGGATCTAACAATGTCTGAGAATGGCAGATCAATGAGTAAATCAGTTATCTTCGTAACTGTCAAAACTGATGCATTATGTACTTAGGTAAACAATATGTACCTATTATACAATTATAAAGAGTTTTCTATTCTAAATACATTTATAAGCACAAAACACATCCGTTGTAAGTGTTCAAAATAAACATAACGAAAAATATTTTTAATCAATTTCTTCTAAATTGACAGGTCTAGGTTTTGATAAAGAAAAACTGATTGTAAAGTTCCTTTGTATATATAAATTAGCAATGAAAGAGACATCGAATATACGAAAATGCTACCGTTGCCTAAAATACTTCATCAACTATTTAAAGCTAAGATAGGTTTAATAACTTATCTACAAATAATAGTTCGTTATTGACGACCCATTTGGTGTTGCGGTTGAGACATCGGCTGCAACACCTAGGGTTCCAGGTTCGATCCCCGGGCAGTACAAACTTTTGTGTGCATGGACACGTCTGTTTGTAATGGTCTATATATATATATATATATATATATATATATATATATTAGTGAGTATAATATGAGTAGTTCTTTACAATCACAATGCTAACCAGCCTTTCAATGACTCAATTAGTCTATCGCGACCTGAATGATGGGCACAGGTCTTCTTACCCAACACACGTTCTATAAGTAAGATTAACGACTACTTTTCTAAGATTGTTGCCAGAACTTCGGCTTTACGTGCCATTCTAAGCATGGGGAATTCGAGATAATATTTTAAGGTCTCCCCTCCTACGTCTGACCATTGCTATCGAGCATTCAAAAGTATGACCATTTTGACCCCTACAATAATTAATTAAGGTCAAATAATGTTTATAACCGACCCAATAACATCTTTGAACACGCAATAAAAAATCATAATACCATAACTTGTGGATCCCATAGATACACAGGTACACATTTTCTCTTTTAACAAAACTTTGAAGTGGCGTCTTTGTTATAACATTCTCAAATCACTTATTAAGAATCCACTCTTTTAAATATGTATGTACAATACAAATCAGTATTTACTTTATTTCCTTCATTCAATATTTACACACTAACAACGGCACTAATACTCCAATAAATGGAAGAACAAAAAGTGTCGAGGTACAGTTACGAACTCGTACGAACAACAAATAATTAATCATGGTGAAAAAGTATATACAATCACTTTAGGAGTTTCTATTGACTAACCGACGGACACGTATACGAAGAACTTGGACAATTAGGGCGCTAGTTTGTCAACAAACTTCGACAAAGTTACACGGACCGCGTCTTCGATCCTCTAAGGTATATCTTTTTATTAAAACAAGAAGGTTTTTAGAGTATCGACAGTTCATAACATTTTGTGTATGGGGAACATAAAAATGTTTTCACTACACGGTGATCGAGCCTGGAACCATTGATGGTTCATTGGCAAATGTACCTCAGCAGAAATATTAGAAATAGCGTATTTCTAATACATCGGCTTGTCAATAAATCTTGCCAAACAAAAGACAGTTAATTTGGATGTGAATAAAAGCCTTAAACCCCTTATCATACATGAGAATAATGCAGCTGTTGACGAATCCACTTGTTATTTACGAATTCTTTAACTACCTTTTTAGAAGCTACTTAAAATTTAGTTATTTTGCCAAATATTTTAAACGTAATGTAGGTTCTGGTGAAGTACTTCATAAATCAAATTAAAATAAACAATTAGGCCATTTGCTTTCTAAATGTTTCAAGAAAGCAAATGGGATTCTCGTGGCAAAGAGATTCATAACAAGGAATAAGCCTTCCGTATAAGCGGGTGCCAGAATTAGTTAATGGGCCATTTAGCGACTAAGTGCTCGTTCAAAAGCGACTTTGCTTACAGTATAAATTTTAAGAGTTTACTATATTTGCGGCTTTACAGCTAAAACTTCGAAACGGATAGCCACTCAGTTTATTGTCGAATGCTTGATTAACTCTCGTTGTCTAATGGAGTTTTCAGCAACTAAGGGCCGCTGCTATAATTAGCTCTCCAGAGATTTTTTGCTGTTTGAAATAGTAATAGGAGGACTATCTGAACCGTGTTTAGTGGAAGACCTATTACTCTTAGTGGGACTTAATAGGCTGGTTGATTGATTATGGCAATTATTAGGAATAACGACTACGTCATTTATATTTCACACAACCTACATGAGTTACAACTGGATGCAGCCAAAAGTGAAAAGAGGTCCATATATAAAACTTCTACGGATGCATCACTTAGTAGGATAAGAGTTAGAAGACGCATGTACTGTAATCAGTGATTGTTGATACAAACAATGAACCATTTTAATAGAAGAAAAATAGATCATACTGATTACAGAGACGTCGTACAAATATTAAGTTAGTGAAAAAAATTATCAGCTCATTATACGTCCCCATCAAGGAGCACGAGCCTACCCTTACGCAGGTGTAAAGGCCTTAGTCGCAGGCCCAGTGCGGATTACCCGACTTCACGCACTACCTTTAAATTACATCCCAGACGTACGTACGCATGTTTTCTCACATTGTTTTCCTTCACCGTAAGAGCATCAGATTACCGTACATATATTTCGAAAATGCGAAAAGTCGTTGGTACGTGGCGGGATTTGAACCTGCAACCTCCAGATTGAAAGGCAACAGTACCAATACCAATGAGCTACCGACGCTCTTAAACATATATAACAGAAAATAATCAGATAGATTTTCGGATAATTCATCTTACGTAGGACCCTTAATTCATCCTAAAACCAATTCATTCCCCCCGATGACTTATAGTCAGTCATATCCTTCAAGGAATACAGCAGCAAGCTATTTTCAGCTACACGTTCTTCCAATGTAATAAAAGATACGTTGTGAATAAAGTAAAACAAATTGTCTCAATACACCTCCTGTTATGTAAATTTTGGGACTAATACGAACTAATAAAATGTTTCCTCAAACGACCCGGGCGTGGGCGTGTTAGGAAAACCCCGGAATAATGAGTAGGCTTTTGGGTATTGCATACAAGTTTTCTGGATACGAAATACTGTCGCTCGATAGTCCAATAAGGATAGTTTATCGATAAATCTTGAATATGTGGTTGATACTGTCGACAGTATCGATTTCCATATTCATGAAATAAATATTATTTTTGTATATGTACCTTTCTATATAGGGTAAATTTTTAATCATTAGTATCCATTTGACCAATGATTTTACTCGTTAATGCTTGGAATGTTTTTATGGAAACCTTATACCATATATATTTATTATAAAAGTTTTACAAATAAATGATTCTCAAACTTAGTGGCTTATTCAGAGCGCGGGCGCGCGCCGTTCCCCCCACCGATGTTTTCCATCACCGTAGGAGGGTCGAATTAACATACATATAATTTTTGAAATTTCGAAATCCATATCGTTTATAATTTCATCTAGGCCTAGGTAGGCCTCTTAATTATTAATTTATGTAATAGTTTTAGGTTTCATTTATTTGTTTTACCATTTTTTGAGTCCACTAAACACAAATATCATCCTAAGTTAACCTTGTGAAGAAACATGACTGTTATCTGGAACACCATGGTGAAAATTCCAGCAGTAAAACATTTAAGATTCGCAATTTGTGGCTTTTTTTACTAAAGATGTCATTAAGAAATGCAGTAATCAAAGGGCGCCACGTGAAAGAGTAATGACGTCACGGCCCTTTATTTCGCAGAAATTAAGGTTTACTTCAGAGTTACAGCTTTGGCGGTCACTTAGCCACGTGGCACAGTCGTTATATCCTTAATTGGTACCATTCAGACTTGACCCGATGGAGTGAGGAGTGATTCATTCTATGGGACTCAGTTTTGCCATATACCTACATACATTTAATATGATACATGAATTTGGGATTTGTATAAGTTTTGCATTTATGTTACCGGTTAATTGGTAGAGTAAAACAGATCAGCGTTATTAACAGAAATTTTACAGGAAGTTCTCGTATGTGCATAAATATAGAACTTTATTCTTCTTTGACTTGTATAGCTTGAATATATGCATAAATAATTATTTCGTGCATAGTTGTTTGGGCATATCAGTCTATGCACTTATAATTTTCATAACTTCTTTATTTTAGTCTTATGAAAGAAATTATTTTTAGTGATAAGCTAACCTGTACCCGATGGATCATTTTTTTCCTTTAGGGTTGGCATCTTATGCACAAAAGTAATACCAAATTCCACCTATACCAAAGCAATTAATATAAAGTTTGTGCATTTCCAGAAAGCGTGAAAAAACATAAAGAAGGCCAACTCTCCACGCATTAAATACCAATTTATCTCAGAAACAGTTTCGCAGGCATATTTATTTCATATATTCACAAAAGTGAAATGACGTTGAAAGGAATCATAAATAATCTGAAACACTTATTATAATATTTTTTCTTTTAACGCAAAATAATCGTGATTTATATGATTATGTAAAAATTGTGTCAGTTCATATTAAGCCATTTTGACACATCGGAAAATGTATCTTAGTAGACTTGTCAGTCTTCATTCTGAATTGATTTTCACACGAGCTGAGACTAATGTAAATCTAACGCAAAAGCTTTCTTATACAATGTAAACACCAAGAAAAATTATTTGCTTTTACACATTATTTGACATTAACATAACACCCACACAAAAAGCCCATAATCCTTTGCTTTTTATTTCAATCAAACTCAATATTTTTGTCGGAGCTAAATCTGTTACATTAGGGTTGCCACGACCTTTTATATAATATCATTTTTTTACAAACAAATAACCCATTGTTCCGTTCAACAAAGGGACTTACGAAACATTCACCTTTATTCCGTTCGTTCAAAATTTATCATGAATTGTCTGCAAATGCGGTGTGACAACCTTGCCTGAAGTATTCATCCTTGATTGCGGATGTGCAGACGACAGATTCGAATTTCGACTCTATTTTCATTAGGGTTAAAGGAATAATGCTGGAAAATATTAGTTTGTTGTTCTTTTAAATAAATGCCCATATATGTGACGGCAGTTAATGCGTTGGTCATAAATCAGAGCGATATGATGAGGCGTGTTTGGATTTGTATCGTTGTTTACTCGTACTGTTTGCTAAATGTGGCTGCCGATATTTGTGACGACACAAGCGAGGAGGTAATACCAATTTTGCGTTTCATTATTCTCATTGTTTTTATTATCCTTTTTATAGTCCTGTGTTTGTATTTTTGTTTAGAGTTCATGCAATAAACACTAACAAAACAACGAATGTATCAATTTCAGTTGCAGTTATTTGCTGAAGTTGATATTTTAAGGCTAGATTATATCACCACATAATATAAAACAAAAACGCTTTTTCGCTATGTATGCTTAAATCTTCAAAATTAAGCAACGGATTTTGATGCGTCTTTTAAAAGATAAGAGATTAAAGAGGAAGGTTATCATGTATAAAGCACCCATTAAAGAGTGGAGAAATACTGTTATTTTTGAGGTTTGCGGCGGTACCAGCCGGTCGGGGCGGCGGAAGTCGCCTATATTTATATAATTTCACCGGTGCAAAGCCGGGGCGGGTCGCTAGTTAAATAATAATTTATTTTCAAATGTGTTTCGGACCATTATTTGTCAAATTTAGTTTTTGATGGGTCGATAAGTAAGTAGATTTTTCTTAGTAGTTGGAGCAGCAGTAGCAAGTTAATATCAGGATAGTTGTCTGCATCGTTACTTACGCAAAGCAAATATTACCGCTACTTAGCAACTCAACATCACAAATTAGCAGATATTCTCTAATTTCCCTTTGGGATAACTGGGATATAATTTACGGTGGCATGCATTGCAATTGTCCAGAAAGCGAAACTAATGCCAATGGAATATGTATTTCAGGTGTTTCAGAACTAAAGCCTAAATCGGAATATAAACACACTTCTGTGTGCGCAGTAATAACACTAACATTTGTATTTGTAAAGGGAATGTTTGTATAACTATGTTGGTTCGGTATTCCAGCATTTGCAGCTGCCACCGTATAGCCCAATGTGCTCCAATTCTCATGTAGTGTTTTCAAAAGAAAATAGATTTATTTGACACAAATAAAAAAAAAACAAAGACTACTGCCAAGTAGGTAAGATAAACTTTTTTTATTTCATCGCCAGGCAAACCAGCAGGCTGTAAAAATATTTCACCTTTGAAAAGCTACTTTATTCCCTGATGACGTGGACTACATTTTTTTAATTAGGGATTTTTATTAATACTCCGAATACTCACGCAAAGCCAGGACTTGTCCCTAGTGAATTAATAAAATCTACGAAAGATACATTTCTTCTTAATTAAAATGGTTAGATACGTTAGTCCTTACTATCGCATGATGGTAAGCAATAACGAAGCCGATGATAGTAAACGGTACATATAGTAGTGGCCATTAGGTTAAATAAATAATTCTTACACAACTTAGGTGAGCCTTTTAACGCATTTCCATTATCTGTACACGTATGACCGTTGAATCCCAACTAAGACGTCCCGATCCTTTCTCATCTCATTGATACATTCAACACGAAATCTCCTTACCTTTCAAAGAAGATTTTACCAATACGTATTGGATTGTAGCATAAATGCAAATGGCGTGAGCTTCAGGGCTAATGTATGAATAAAAGGAAGAACTATTTGGTTTGATGTTTAGAAGTTTTTCATATTAAAGGGCCTTTTAAACAGTGCCTTTCTATGCTTTTTGGCAATCACGCCATTGTATACATGGGCGATGGTGTAATTTACCATCAGGTCAACCATTTACACGTTGCTCCATATTAAATAAAAAAAACAACTGATTAAGTCCTTGATTAGTGTTTTCTCATGTTAACGTTTGTAAATTAATAAGGCGAGTTAATAGCTAGTTAGAACAAAACATTCACAAGAGATCGGGTAGCACTTACTCAGTACACCTAGCTATCTACGACCCATCTTCAAGATAGAGACTATGGCCTACACTTTACCGTAGTGTACACCGTAATGTACGATTCGTTTTTATAGTAGGGGTTCCATATGTCAGATAATGTACTTGTGTATTTTTTACATATATGAAAATGTATCGGTGGCTCATTAGTGTGGACTGTTGCCTTCAGATCTCGAGGGTAAGGGTTCAAATCCCGCCACGTACTAATTCTTTTTACAATTCTTTTTACTATTTTCGAAATTATATGTACCTTTATCTGACACTCTTACGGTGAGGGAAAATTTTGCTAGGAAACCTGCGCACAAGAAAAATATTCAAGGGTTGTGCGTGGAGTCGGCCTATCCGCACTGGGCCCGCTTGACGACTTAGGCCTAATCACCCTTTACGGGTAGGCTCGTGTCGGTAGGACGTTTGTGAACTGATGATGAAAAATCGAGGTATCAAGATCCATTTTATCTTATGATATTTTTCGTAATAATCAGACTTATAAATATTTTTTGTATAAATGCAAAGCTATTACATAGTTTAGCCTACGTTGATACCGTTACATGAGCTAAGCCGAGGAAATGGGTACAAAAACCTTTTCCTAATCCCATATATTATAGGAAGTTAAGATTACCTTTGTCAGGCTTACGATATACAAATGACCGAGAATAATAAAACACCCGCACAATAGAACGGTTCGCGTATATCGATGTCATGACCAACTTATACGACCTCTGGCCCTTCTAACGACAAACTAAACTGTAAAACACACGTGCCGCCCGTTTACACAGCGGGGGATCTTGTTTGTTTGGTTATGTGTGTCGACATCAAAACGATAGAATCCAATTTCTATTAATGCTCACTCCATTTGAAATCATTCCGATACGGTGTGTACGACAAGCCATTTCTTTGGCATCGAAAACATGTGGTGTAGGTACTTATTTTTGTAATGAAGCACACGAAATTCAGCCGGTTTTACTGAGAACGATTATATATGTAATATTGTATTTATCATGTATGCGTTGGTAATGTATATGTTTGTATTTTATTATAAACTCAGTACTTTATTTGTATCGATCTTTTTTCCTAATTTTTGCACAACCCGATTTCCCTATATTATAAAGTTTTCCTCTATGAAAGGTGTCTGGAAGAAATCGGTTTTTAGCGATAAGAGCGCCTTGTTTGTACAGTTTTTATTGTGTTCGTTTTCACTTGTTATGTGTTTTATGTGCAATAAAAGTTTATTATTATTATGTTTATAGAAGTTTTGTATATGTTAAATAGATTCTTGTACTATACACTCACTTATTAAAAATTGATATTCATGGCCAACCTGTAAGTTAGATTATATGTAGAGCTAAAAGAGAGGGATTTTTTGTTACGTAATTATTTTTCGGTACCAATTAATGATTATAAACATATTAATATTAGAACGATGTTTGCAACACAAGGTGAGCTATTTACTTGATTACTCGCCTGTTTTAATAGCGCCAGTAAAGTGCATTAGTAATTACAGGTTTTTTTCTTTGTAAGGCGGGGAGAAATGAAGTCTGCATGAATACTAAAGCAAAGAAGTTGGTACAGACAAGTGCAATACAATATTTATACAATACATTGACTGGTTACCGAGTAAATGTTATAAATGATTCTGAAAATTATAAAAATATATAGCCATAATGGCTAATCGTTTTTGTATCAAATATTTCAGAATTGAGAGCTTTGGTGGCTCAATGGTGTGGATTGTTGCCTTCCCACCGGAAGGGCGCAGGTTCAAATCCCGCTACGTACCAATGAGATTTCGAATTTTCGAAACTATATATACGTTTATCCGACGCCGTTACGGTGGAGGAAAACATCGTGAGAAAACCTGCGCACGCCTGCAAAACGATTCAAAGGTTGTGCGGGAAGTCGGCCAATCCGCACTGGACCCGCGTGAACGACTAAGGACTATACAACCTTTACGGGTAGGCTCGTGCCCCTCGGTGGAGACGTTCTATGACCTGATGATATTATGTCACAAGACAACTCAATAGGTTCCTTATACGTCTATCTTTTCATAACTCACTTGTCATTGATTCTAACAGAAAAAAAAAAACTGTGATCACTACCTTAGGTTGTCTTTTTAGAAACACAACATTCTCGATAGCAACTCTCTGCAATACTGCATGCTGCCAACTAATGACTTGTCATGTAGACTGATTGCACACGTGAATACCTAATACGTACACGGCTGAACTAACTCGGTCACAATTGGCGAGGTCGGTGCGCGTGCGCCGGTTCACTTGCCATCTCTCCCATAACCATTATTGAATAAATATTAATTTTACAGTTATCTTAGAGAAATCGGCCATTTTTTTTATTTGTGGTAGAAATGATAAAAGTCGTGGTAATGTATGCAATAATTGTCGTGACGGGTCGCACGCAAGACTGCAACGTTGGAGGCAATCTGGTATTTATTTACATATTTTAATAACCTATTTCATTGGTATTTTATATTACTAATGTTATTCTTGCTTACGTTAAGAGCTTATGATAGTGCACTGCTGTACTAATGACCTCATAATAATGAAGTGTTTTGCAATAATCTTAATACTTTATTGTACTCTTATCATATTGTTCTACTTTAATGTAGTGACTTTTGAAACTAAATCTTCCAAAAATAAATAAAAATACTTGGCGGGTTGGAGACAGCAGTAGGAACTTGTTAAAATTGAGTAGGTTACGAACATTACAACACTGTACAAATCGACAACCGAGATTCCGCCTTCATCGCGTATCCGTTCAGTGCTTCATTTGACATTCATAAGTATTCTTTAAGGACCTAAACTGAATAAACAGTTTTCATTTCATTTCATTTCATCCCTGTAGGCTCAATCAGTCCCTATTCGCGTAACCGGCGTGTGCCGGGCCGGTTTTCTTCCCAGACCTAAATTAGGCTACCATTACCCCTGGCAACACCCTAAGCCGAGATTCGAGTCCCACTCTGGGACGCCCTTAGGTTCGTTGTGTAAATTTTAAGGCTGAGAGCCATCTGCGCCAATTGCCCGGTGAAGCTGTAAAGGCCATCTATAGCCAACAGCAGTAGTCAGTTCGAAAAAAAGGGTATAGGTACTCAGAGAGCGATGCTACTCGTTCACTGTTGAATGTTTCTTTTTGCCTCTTCTAGCGACAATTGCGTGTAGAGTTATGGGTGGTGTAATTTTTTTTTAATCAATAATTTAGTATCATTTTACAAAAAAAAATACTAATCCTAGGTGTTAGTCGTTAGCACCCAATAATCCGCATTGAATATGATGCCACGTTAGTGGCTCATTGGTGTCGACTGTTGCCTTCCGATCTGGATGATGCAAGTTCAAATCCCGCCACGTACCAATGTCTTTTTGAATTTACGAAATTATATGTACGTTTTGCAGACGTTGTTACGGCGAAGGAAAACATCTTGCGGAAACCTGTGCACGCCTACGAAGAGATTCAAACGTTGTGCGTGGAGTTGTCCAATCCGCACTGGGCACGGGTGGGTGACTAAGGTCTATACACCCTTTACGGGTAAGCTCGTGCCCCTCGGTGGAGACGTAAAATGGGCTGATTATGAAACCGCATTGTGTCCGCTTGATGTCTTATACAAAGATATTCTGTATATATAAAGTAGATACGCCACACGTGCTTCAAAACGAACTGCCATAGAAATACAGTTGTAGGCTCTATGTTTAGGTAAATGTACGTTATTTGAAATATGTGTATGTGTGCTGTCGCTGCATTTGGAACTCTTTTTTCAGTTGTTTTGAGAACATATCACGAATCTTTACTTTTTACATCATTGGTGTTTTAGCCAAATCTTCCTATAGATATACTATGCTGTGATCTGTGGCTTTCTGGAACGTTACAGGCTCGTGATGATGAAGTTTTAACATATAATAATTATATTGTTTTCTTGTAGTGTGTCGATCATGAGCAATGCTGCGGTGGTTGCTGTTTCGACGGAGAGTGCATAGATAGTGAGTAAAGACGTTGCATGCGTTAATTCTATATGTATATTTTAACACAACATGTTTATTTACTAAAAAACACTCTTAATATTTAATATTAGACATTGATTAGCGTCGGTGGCTCAATGGTGTGGACTGTCGCCTTCCTACCGGGAGGGCTGAGGTTCAAATCCCGACACGTACCAATGTGTTTTCGAATTTTCGAAAATATATGTAAGTTATCCGACTCTCTTACGATGAAGGAAAACATCGTGAGGAAACCTTCATGCACGCCTGCGAAGAGATTCGAAGGTTGTGTGTGAAGTCGTCCAATCCGCACTTGGCCCGCGTGGACGACTAAGGCCTAAACACCCTATACGGGTAGGCTCGTGCCCCTCGGTGGGGACGATTAATGAGCTGATGATTGGTTAGAGTAATACAAAGCATTAATCGTAACAGTTTCCTGAACTGGAATGAACTTCACCATTTTGTATGGGGCTGCGTATATTGTTTTCTTTTAGTTCTCAAAACGTTAATTTTAATTCTGATACAGAACATAAAGCGATGTAGTCACAAAATAACTTGGCATTTCATTTTACTTATTTATTTATAATTACCATATAATTTTTTTTACAGTATTTTACTATCATATCCCGTACAAAAAAAAACACTAAGATTCGTAGTGAGGGGATTTTGAAAATGACTCAATTAAAAATTTAACTTAAATAATATTACTTTATATTAAAACTAGGTTAACTATAAAATGAAAAGAAAAAAATTCTAATATTTTCAAAACTGCCTGCTAGGCATCGAGTAAGTTATAGTTTATCTGAAAATGATGATGTAATGGCCAATCTAGCTTGACAAATACATAATTTCTCTAAACACTCATAAATAAATTACTATCCTCAGCGCCATCTAGCCCAATTCAAGGAATGAGCTTACTTGTACTGTTGCAAAATTTTAAGCAAGGTAATAACATACTTATATACTTTTAGGTAAATACGTATATAATAATATTATGATACAAAAGAACATCCAGACCAATACAAACAGAAATGTTCATGCACAAAAATATTTGCACGGTCTGGGGATTGAATCCGGAACCCGTAGAGATAATGTAATAGATACTTCTCAACCATTACACTGCATGATCGTCACTAATTTTCGAATATTTTTTCGTACCAATTTAATTTTTATTTACAAAAAACAAACTCCCGATAAATCTAACAATAGCTAGGCCAAATAGCTACGGAAATTTAAAAACATACCTAGGCATTTCGCGAATACTCCAAATTGCGCATTTACTACGTTACCATTAACAGTAATATCTTTTTTTTTCAGCTTACAGATCATGCCTGACTGCATTCGACGTATGCAAAGACCATGTGTGCATCGGCGAAGAAAACTGTTACGCGTTCGCACCGCCTGAGTGTCCCGGCTGTGAACCTATACCTGTGTGCAAGATACTTTAATGATATGCAAGGCTCGGTACCGGTTTAAATATATCGGTTAATACCGGCTTATATCGGTTTTACTCCGGACTATGAATAGAACGCGAACGTTTAAGAACATTTTGAAAATATTCCCTGAAAAATAGTTTTCAAAATAACGGTTAGTTAGGTACAAGAATAAAACCAAAATGATAAGGTTAACGGTTTGGAAAATCCGGTTTCCGAGCCTTGATCATATGTATTTATAGTTTTATAACTAAGTTAACAATAAGACAGCAAATTGATGAAAAGTAAAGGGCTCGGTGTCGTAGCCGCTAGCGCGTTCTGTGGACGATCGTGGAGCTTAATATGGTTATCGCAATGGTCAATGGCCGGATGGGTTCATACTTTATAATTCTTTCTCTGTTTTAGAAGTGCAATAAAGGCTTAACTTCTTAGAATCATCATCAGTCCATTAACCGTCCCCACCAAGGGACAGGAGCCTAACCGTATATGGGTGTATAGCACATAGTAGTCCACGCGGGCCCCGTAAGAACGTCGGATACACACATAATTACACATAATTTCGAAAACAATTGGGTACGTGGGCGGGATTTGAACTTTTACCCTCCAGACCGGAAGGCAACCAATGAGCCACCGACGCTTAGAGTGGTAGTCGCAAAAAGCCACTGAATATTCCACCACGCGATTTACCAATCCTGATTGGTGGTTGTTAGTATAGGACCGACGGCTTAAGGTAAAGAAGAAAAATGACCCCGCAATGTTGTTATCAAATTAAAAAACGAAACGGAAAAAAAGTGTTTTTACAGCGTGATATCCCCGTGGGATTAGACCCACGGGTGACGTAGTGATTTAAACTCCCCGTTCAAACCGCTAGACCTCGGAGGAAAGAGTTTGAAGTATTTATGATATTACAAATAGGTGTTCTCATTCTAAAACTATGTTTTTGTTAAGTTCTGTTAAAGTTTGTTTACCCATAGATTTAGAATTAGAGCGCTACGCTTTTATCTATGTGTTTACCTGTAATTTTAAAGATATTTTTTGTTATTTTTGTATCGATAAGTAATATAATATTGTTACGAGCTGGGGGTTTCGGATAAATTATTGCCAAACACGAAGAATACACGGGTAACACACTTTATTAGTTAACCAATATTAATCACACAACACTAATTACACTTACACTCGTACTAATCAATCAATTAACGCACGAACTAAAATCCGTAATTAACACTGCACACTATAACACAACACTTCCGCACACACACGTAATAATCACACGTTAACTCTTCTCACTGTTATATCACACTCGACGATCCTTAGATATCGCTGTATCACTCGCTTCTTCCTTGTAGTCGCAGGTATTCGCTCTTCATTCTCTTGAGTAGCACACAAGACTGCGGCGCACCCGTCGGCCCGCCTTATATACCTGTCCGGCCGCTGAGCTCGAAGCGTCGACGTTTCTACATAGTTCGCGAATTATCTAGAACATACTAACTTTTGCTATTTGACAATTCGCATGTCATACTCTATGGACTGTCTGTGGAATGACGTCACTATTAGCCGCCATATTTAATGACATTTTAACTACGTCAATTTGTAACAATATGTTTCATTGTTAAGTAATAATTATTAAAAATAAAGTAATTTCTTTTTAATATAAAACTAAAATTATTATTATTTGCTATTTTATTTTTATTTTAAAATTATTCTTTTATTTTGTATTTATTTAAAGAGAATACAATATGTAAAAGAAAATAATATTATATTACCTACACCATGATGCAGCTTAACTGATCAAGAAAATCTTGTACATAAACAATAACTAAAAACTTTAGGAAATAAAAGGATATATTTTAATATCGGTTTTTACTGTTCCCTTGCACAGTCAATTGATGAAAACTGGTTTCCCTCATTTGGCGCCAGAATCTAATAGTCCACCTTTCTTCCCTTAAAAAGATCATTGGTCTACCTCCAACATCAACCTTCAAGGATATTAGACTTTAAAGAAGACTTTGGTCAATCGAGTTGAAAAATGTAACACGTCTATTTCAAGGCAATATATCAACTTCACAAATCATCACATCACATCAAATTAAAAATAAGTCTTTAGAAGATATGGCTAAATTTTTATTTTTAAATCTATATTAATTAGCAGCAGTTTGGAGGCTTGTTATATAACGGCCAGAAACTCGTGTACTTTTTTACAAAAAAAAAAAATAATTGCTTTATCTAACGATGTATAATGAACGATACGCAATCCCAGATTGAACTGATATGGTATCATTAAAGCCAAGATGAGTAGGTACTTCCAAATCTACTCAGCCTTGTCATCGCTTACAACCTTAGGCATAGGCTAAATTTACATCTGTTTGAAGAAAAATATATGTGACTTTTTCAAGCCTTCCCTAAAATATACTCTTAACGCTTATCGAAAAATTCGATTACTCGATAACAATACTTCTTCCAACGAGAGTTCCTTTCTTATGAGATAGATCGTGAAAAATTATGTCACGCCATTTGACGTATAGCGTGCAGGCACTCAATATGAGAGGGTATTTCTAGTACCCCCAATTTAGTTGAGACGCTTTGGTGCGTATGAATGGTGCGGAAAATTGCTCTAATGTTATCAGCAACGAACGATGCACAGAGAATGAGTAGTACTTATGTTATATAATGAGTAGTTTAGTCTTCAATAAATCGAGGCTATAACAAGAAAAGTCCAAATTCTTGTACTCGTGAAATTAGTTTCTGGTACTAAAGTAATTACTTGCTGTATCAAAACCGAAAGCGTAATGTGTATTAAGGCTATTACTAGAAAAGTTCAGATTCTTGTAAGTACCCGTGAACTGGTACTGAACTCATTACTTGATGTATCGAAACCGAAATTGTATTGTGTATTAAACAATTGCAATCACTCATGAAATGTTTTGTTTTTACCTATAGTATTTGTTGAAACTAACCTGAACTTTTTTGTTACTTTCAATCTCAGTTGCCCGTGGTGAATCCACCAGAAGAGGCTCTGAAAATTCGGATATTTTTAACCTGCCTGCCTGATTTAAATGAAGCCCATGCTAAATCACATCTTAGTTAGAAGCCTTGACTTGATAGCAGTAGACAATGATGATACACAAATATTATTATTTTTAATGGGACTCATATCATACCAGTTATATTAGACGCATTTCACTGAAAATTAGTAAAAAAAACGGTACATACAACGAACTACAAGCGATAACGATACATACCCATTTGATGTTGCGGTTGAGAGGTACTGCAACAAGGGTTCCGGGTTCGATGCCGGGCTGTACAAACATTTGTGTGCATTTGTGAACATGTCTGTTTGTAATGGTCTGGGTGTTTTCTATGCATAATATGTATGTATTTACAAAAAAAAATATATAAGTATGTTTTTCCGTTGTTTAGTACCCATTATACAGGCTTCACGCTTAACTTGGGGCTAGATTGCGCAGTGTGAATGTCAGTGGATTTATTATTATTATATAATGAACTACCACATGAAAACTTGAAACTAACTTGAAAACTTAATTTATTAAATGTAGTGTGATTTCTTACAAGAAACATAACTAGGAATTCTATATTAGTCTCGCAAACATTAAACAGCAGTTACCGAAGAATTATAGGCTATTACCATGTCTTTGAGCACGTTTTGCTACCGATAACTCATGTGGTTGCTAAACTGTTGTAGAGTGCAAACAACAGTTTGGGAAAAGTATTTTGATAATTCAGTAAACGGAGATGAGAATTAAATTTACGTGCACAGGCTCCATACCAATGTATATTCCTGTACCATTTAAATTGTATGTGTATGCAAATATTATACATATTATAATGTATGTGTTAAAATTGTTGTATAATAGTTTCCGTATAAAATTGCCGATTTAACCTGTGACGGCGCGTCGTCACTAAGGCCGTCAGAAAACAGCGCTGCCGTGCATTTTACTTTCCTTACATTTAATCAAATTCGTCACTTCTACCATCAACGCACGCCAGCACATGCTGAGACGGGGTCCTTTTGACCACACGATGTAACATTTGTTGTTATGTATACCTATGTATATGTATTTATGTGTACCTAATATATATATATATATAATATAATATATATAATATATATATAGGTACACATAAATACCTATAATAGGTATATATATATGTATGTATTGATATGAGTATGTATGTATGTGTATATATTATATATATATATATATTATATATATATATAATTATATATATATATATATATTATATAATTATATATATATTATATATATATAATGAATATGTATATCTACTTGTGACCTGTGAACTGCTTTTTTTTATATAAAATTTCCTATATTGAATTTTAGGTGTGTAATGATAAGTGTAATTTTTGTGTCTATCAATAAATATTTTTCTCTTTTCTTCTTTATATACGTATTATCATATGTCTAAAAAATGTGATTCACATACATTTCAATACTAGGAATATAAATAAATTTGCTGTTCTGAACTTGGGACTTTGAAAGAGAGTAGATAAATCATTTAAAGGAAGTTGTATAAACGTATAGCGTATGGATGCTTCGAAAAACTCAAACAACTAATTATTATAAAATTATTTAACGTGTTTCTTGAAGGATAACATCGTGAGGAAACCTGCGCACACCTGCGAAGAGATTCAAAGGTTGTGCGTGAAGTCAGCCAATCCGCACTGGGCCAGCTTGGACGACTGAGGCTACGTCCTTTACGAGTAGACGAGCCCATCAGTGGAGATTTAATGAGCTGATGATGATGATGAACGTGTGTCTTAGTCACGTAACAAAGCTTTAATGTTTAATGATTTCTGTAAGCGAATCCCGGATAAGTCAGTATATTAATTATGTGTAGACATCAAGTGTCTTCTTGCTAAACTCATGTAGGCGACAAAGACATACACAATTAACTTGTGCCCCGTTTCTCTTCCAAAAGATGAGCAACTGAAAAAAATCTATTTTAGCCATTAGGTAACAAAATTAAATTCAATATGTTATAACAGCCTCATGGTGTCCTGTAAGTAGTGGTATTTGTGTTGTTTCGCTGCGTGATCCGGGATTTGTGGATTGAAATCCCACAAAAAGACTGCTTTCTACAAATTTCTCAACCAAAACAGTAAAAATTTATGCAATTAGCTTAAATAAATATCTACCTTAACGAAATTATGGTATTAAATATTTTGTGACAATTTATCAGTTGGACGCACTTTAAACACCGGCTTTTGTTGTAATAATTTCATGCTAATTCAAAATTAGGAGACGTAGACTTTTGTTGTTAAAATCACTGACTAATCCTTACTTATTTATTTATTTCATAAATCCACAACAACTTACAGTTTCCCAAGACGTCATTATGGCATACATAGAAGATTGAACAAAGAAAACATTGCGAGACATATAAAATTTGCCAGTACATGGATACAATAATAATAATTGGTCACTAATAGTCAACAATACATTAAATTACGTCAAATTATTATAAAAGTTAGTAGGTTTTAACATGTCAGATAAAATTGAACATTGAAAAAAATAATAATTAAGGAATGTCAACAATGGAAATTATTTAATATTACACACATTATTTATATAAACCAAGGACATTCTACAAATTTGGGCAAAGCTGTCAGCAAACACATCAATTTCAAAGTGTTGAGCCAGCATATCGCCAATAAGGCATAGAGCGCGAATGGTAGGCGCGTGAGCAGCTACTTGGTGCGCGTCTGGGGCCGCCGTAGCAGCGCGCATCCTTCGCGGTGCCACCGTACCCTCCTCATCCCAACTTACCGATTAGGAACTAGGAGTTCCACCTTACCTAATATCATTGGGCTATCTATTTTATTGCGTATTATAGATATGTACACAATAATTATTTGCATTGCTCTCCGGGATTTAAGAGTGTAGATACCTACCATTCCAGATACAAATAAGGACGGGTATAGGTATGGGTAGTACCCATATTTCCTCTTGTATAACCAACGTGCAAATTTACGCTGAATTCTTTCAATCATTATTATATATTTATGTTCGTAAGGGTCCAGACAATAGCACCATATTCGAGTTTGCTTCTAACATAAGCATTATAAAGGACTATAGCAACCTCTACTTTATTAAACTGGGATGCAGTTCGTATTACAAACCAAGCAACCAGCAAAATGCTGGCTTTTTTTACATATACTATTCATATGATCATGAAAGTCCAATTTAGTGTCTAATATTAAACCTAAGTCACGTATTTCACTTACCCTTGTTAAGGAGCGTCAGATAAATAATAAATAACATTAAGCGGATGTCGTTTTCGTGAAAATGTGATAGTTTTACATTTGTTGTTATTAAACGGGAGATGATTTAGCTCACTCCAAATCAATATTGCGTCAATATCGCTTTGTAGAGCTTCACAATCCGAAGGACCATCCACAGCCAGACTGAGCTTAAGGTCGTCCGCAAACAACAGGCACTTAGAATATAATAGTTTTCAGGAAGGTCGTTAATATAAATCAAAATAGTAATGTAATAGTAATACAACAAACTAAACACAATAATATGAATACTCTTAACACCCCTGTAATATTATACGAGGGCTGCTTTTTAAGTCGTGTCGTTTGCCAAACTCCTGCGATTATTTAAAAAAAATATAAAGGTGTTCCATTTCCATCTTTTTGAATTTAGAATTCTATTCAAATGTGACAAGTCAGTGGTAAAAAAAAGGAAATCTGTAAAGAAAATTGGCGTGCGATATTATTTACACAAATTTTAAAGGGGTATCGCGATTTAAGTGTTTTGCGGAGATCACTTCTGTGTTTTTTTTATGTTACTAAGTGAACAGGGCTTTCAGGACGCTCACGTGATGGTAACTGATACGCCTGAACTTAAGAGCGCATAATCCAAAAATCACCAAAAAGGCTGTTACTGTTTTAACGATAGAACGAAAAATACTTACATAATGTAATTAAATATACATCAATATATGACCATGAAAGCCTTACAGCTACTCTGCTTGATTTTTTAAATTATTAGTAATTTCTGAAATATTTAGCTCTAAACTATGACGAAAACGTAAAAAAGGCATGTCGGCGTTTAACAGAATGACGACGTTTAACAACCTTAAACAGTTGAAAAATATATTTACTAGATTAAGGAAGGTTTGCACTACAATGTCTCCGAGCCACATTTTTGATTTATCTTTTATTTTTTTACGATTTTTTGAAATTGCGCCTATTTTGCTCCATACATTTTTACTATGGGCGCGCGGACTAAGATTATTCACGGCGCAAGCGCTCCAAACTTCAGTCGCTCAGCAGAGCTCAGAGAGAGAGGTCACGTCCGTTTGCGGAGCGGCGCGCCATTGTGTCCATACTTTGAAGCACAAAGCAAAAAGTATAAGTATTTTTTAAACAAATTGAGTTTTAGTGTTTCTTATGTTTGAAACCAAACTAATTCAAATAACTTTTTTGTTTTAGTGACGCTGTTAAGCATTCGTGTTTTAACCCACAGAAAATCGGGTATTGAGTCAATCAGTAAATCATAAGGTTAACGCAATTAATTTTATTTTAAAAAAATATACAGAATATAGTACAAATATTGTTTTTGCAGATTTCCGAAATTAATTACATTATTAATTGCAAATTCGAATGACACTATAACAAAAGCGATATATGTTGTTGTACTGTGTTATGTTATAATTAGACTTTTTCCTTGGTCTACTGGAAAGTCGGAGATGGTGGATTGGACTCCCACATGGCAAACATAAATTATCGTTTGCTTTATTTTTAACACTTCATAGAATAAGTTTAAAATACTTAGTTTATGATTTCCTACATCAGACTCTATAAGTGTACATTGACTTCCTAAATCTGTATGTGAATGATTGAGTTGAGCACCATAAACCATATTATGTTCCTCAGCGTCACAGCGTATATTGAAATTTCATATCTCTACATTTTCAATTCAATACGTAAGAAATTCACTTACTAAAATTAAGAGATCACTTTATCATACAATATTTTTCCAAAAAAGTCCTAGATTGTTCAAGCTAAATATTTAATTTATTAAATCGCCTCAAAATAATTAAAATATTCGACCCTTGTTCGCAGTATAAATTTAACAAAAGAAAATACTCTTTGCATGATGTACAAAATCTGCTTTTAATGAAAATTCTCAGATTTTGGCAAAATAAAATTAAGATTTGCGACATTTTAAGATTTCATTGAACTGAACAAGGTGTCCAAAGATTCCATAAACTAAAACACCAAAGCCATCGGACCGAACCGATCATACAATCCCATTTAGCCAGTTGAAGAATTGGCTAAGGGGCCACCTATAAACATTAACTTCGGAATGGTGGACATCGACACCAGGATGCAGGTAATCCAAGGAGGTCATACGATCCCCAGACAGGAAACTGTCCAGGCGTCTTTTGTGCAGGAAACGCTGGTGCATGTGCTCCATAATTACTAAGGCGTAGCCAAAATCCGCAAGGAAACAATCGGTTCACCGGTTATACTTGTTGACGTCTTGAAAAGACCGGGAAGATTGATCTGCTTCTGAAGGGAGATGGGCTAGTTGGAGTGACCAACAGGCCTCTATGACTCACGCACAATGGTCAACTTTAAGGACTAAGTAAGGAAACCAACCCCGGTAACATAGAACATCCCGGATGTTGACGTTCGGAGATTAAAGCGGCACTGGAGGAACTTTGAAATAATAAACAAATACATAAATAAATATCCACTGACATTCACTCAGCGCCATCTAGCCCCGAGTCAAGCGTGAAGCCTGTAGTATGGGTACTAAACAACGGTATAACCGTTATATACATTTTTTATTGTTAATACTAACATATTCGATTGGGAGGGCGACGTTCTTAAGGCGAAAAAACATCGTGAGGAAGCCTGCGCACGCCTGTGAAGAGATTCAAGGGTTGTGCGTGAAGTCGGCCAATCCGCACTGGGCCCGCTAGGACGACTTACGCCTATATTACCTATACGGGTAGGCTCGTGCCCCTCGATGGGAATGTTTAATAATAATAATTTATTTTATTTCAGACCAGGTCCATAAGATTAGTAACCATATTCTTACACGTTAGGGTTAGTAAGCTACATCTTAAACATTAACAACACTGTGAAGTTCTAAGTAAGGTACCCCCAATATTTGTAATAATACAATTATTAGGAGCACTCAGTAAGCTGATGATGATGAGGTGGCTTAAAAGACATACTTCTATTTTAGCCGCGAGCAAAAGCTATCATTTTGTAATTGTTTAAATTTTCTGAAACCAACCATACACAACGTAATTACTAAATTCCATACCTTAAATTAATTATGACCACGAAAGTAAATTTATTTAAGATACCTAGCTTTTCAATGCAACCGGCCGACCGCAAGGCCAGGCTGTATGTGTGCGTCACCCACACAAGTAGCCAGCCGTTCGAAATACCTAATTTGCAGTCGCATCAAACGGATTATGCCCTCTTTACGGAGCGGCATTGATGAAGACCAACAACTGATAAACAGTTATTATTCTGCACCAATGCCGCAGTGCGCCCGACACCCGAGTCGACAGATGTCAGGTCTTTCACACCCGGTAATTTGTACAATACATAAATCAAACCCGCACTAATTTCAGGTCAATCAGTAGCCTAGTTTAAAGTAAGTAGTAAAACAAATAAATGGTTGTTCAGGTAACTTGAGTTCAAAAACTAAAAACAAAAAAAAAAACAAACCCAAACCCATTAATATTCCATTAAATTTTTTGAACATGGGTGTTTCTATGTTGGATAACATAAACCCGTCACTGAAATGGTACAAAATCAAAAGCACACTAATGTCATTATGACATGAAAAAGTGAAACTAAATGAAAATTATGCTAACTGAAGCGATGGGCAGAATTTTAACGGGGACACATTTCAGTGATATTTTGCATCGTGTTAGGCTTGTGCGTAAAGTGGTTTTCATATTGTTATCAATACAGAATTAGTTGCAGTCGTAAATAAATTTGAACGCACTACTTCTTTAATGCGTTACAAAAATATAAATATAATGTTCCAACACATATATAAATTATTTTCGACATGGTTTACAATTTAACATAAACAGGTCTAAAATGACAAGATTAATTAAAAATTTCAATAAAACTTGACGCATAAAATTAATATTTGGGAGGGATTACTAAAATGGAACGAATTTCTTAAAATGTATGATTAATAATGCGTTAAATAGCTAATAGGGGCAATTTTCTCTTAAAGTGACTGACTTTAGCAAGTCTAATTGCGACCATAAGGCATGTAAGATAAAATGCTATTCCTCAAGTTAATTTTTAAAATCATTCTACAAATGCATCTTACAAAAAGCTTTGACTTTTGTCGTTCTATTATATGTTGTGATTCATTATCATAAAATTATAATATATTACAGGCGTATCACTTACCATCAGGTGAGCGTTCTGACCGTCCCGTACACTTTGAAAGATAAAAATATTAAGGGCAGCCGATAAAAATATTACATGCAAATATTTTTTTAGATGATACGAAATGAATGTAGTCATGCCTTAGTTACGAGTAGCTACGGCATGGACGAGTAATAAGTCGTTGAAAATTAAACAATCACAGTTCAAAAGAAACCCTACAATCAAAAATGCAATGCGATCACTGTCATGATTGCTCAGTCTGGTTTAACTAATTTTAAATGTTAGTTTTTAATGATCATAGGTTAAAATACTTTTAATTTTTTCAAAGCACGTTAAAACGGTTTTACAATTAAAGAAATTCATCTTTTGATTTAATTATTAGTAGTTATATTCCCAGTTCGTTTAGGTGAATATTTTGCATTAAAATTTAATTCTATTGTAGAACTATCCAAGCGATATATTCAATTAGCATTACGTGCCACAATTTCTATTAATTTATATTTCGACTAAAGAATAATATTTCCTTAAGATGCCAACTCATCTAGGTATCATTTGTCATTATGACTCGTTATGATTTTGTATTCAGGAGTTCCGAGAGAGATGAGCGGCGGGCCGTAGTTAAAACATGCATAATTAAGTACTCGAATGTTCTAGAAACGAGGTTAGTCTTTATTATGCAAGCGTCTAGCCGACTGCCTCGGGAATGGGGAGTTTTGTCAGTATCATGGTGTCTTGGGGGGTTATAGTCATCTCTTAAAACAGTGTTACAATAATATAACTTCGTTTTTTCTAGTACAACAATCCTATTTAAAGAGATTGCGGGAACCCCCCAGATACTTCTTTGATATCATGTTTGCAATTTATAGTGAATTCATGAAAAAAAAAATTAAACTGAAAATAACATAGCATCATCTAGCCCCAAACTAAGCATTAGCCTGCAATACTACTAAACAACGTATTAACATATTGATATGTTTTTTGGAAATACATACATATTATATATAGAAAACACCCAGACCAATACTAACAGACATGTTCATGCACACGAATGTGTGTGCTGCCCGGGGTTCGAACCCGAAATCCTTGGTGTAATAGTCAACATGAACTAATAGGATCAGTAACCTTAGGAAATGTTGACACTGTAGCTAGTGAGATTACTGGGTATAGGGACCTAACATCTGTTGTCTTCGGTGACGGGCGCAGTGCGGCACTGATGGAGAATAATAACTGTTAATCAGTTGTTGTCTCCTTCAATGCCGCTCTGCCATGGTCAGGCGTATCACTTACCATCAGGTGAGCGTCCTGACCACTCTGTTTACTTTGTAACATAAAAAAGCACTATTTGTTTTGCCGCTAATATAACTTGCTTATTAAGCGGGCTGTATCGGTCATTTGATAAAAATCCTCATTTCGGATCTTACATTAAGTATGCAATCACGTTTAACTTCCAAAAATAATAAACAGCAACACTCTAGACAAATACCTTTGTCTTGAGGCAGTCATCATCATCATTATCAGCTAAAAGATCGCGAGACAAAGGTATTTGGTATAAGACAATACAGTGTCAGCCACTTAGTCGTCCGTGGTTTGACAAACTGAAAGACAACGTGGTTTGACAAAGACTGCGTTCAGGACACATTCCGTCAAATAAGTCTAAACACCTAATGGGTCTTACTGAGACGCCTAACTGTGCTGTTTGTGGTGTATTGGAAGATGTTTCACATATATTAACTGAATGTGCCCGTAACGAGTCCTTCCAAATACTTTTTCGAAACTATGAAGTGGGTCTCTGTAACAGTATTTTGGCTTCTCCATTATCTGATGATGCCAGAATACTGGTGCAGATGTATTGCAATATTTTTTGTTAAATACTTTAAATGTTATGATTGTACCTTTGTTAACCTAACGGGAGTGACATTGTCACTGTATGACAAAATTCCTTTCAATAAATAAAGATAAAAAAAAATCATTATCAGCTCATTTAACGCCCCACCGAGTGGCACGAGCCTACCCGTACGCGGGTGTATAGGCATTAGTCGTCCACGCGGGCCTTGTGCGGATTAGCCGACTTCACGCACACTTTGAATCTCTTCGCAGGCGGGTGCAGGTTTCCACACGATGTTTTCCTGAAGGAAAGGTGAACCTTAAGAACGTCAGATAACGTACATATAATTTCGAAAATTCTAAAATACATTTATGCAGTAAAACTAACATATTCTTACTTAAAATTTTTCTCGTCCGGACTTTTAAAACTGTTGAAACTATTTCCATCTGTCACTCACAGCACGCCTGTTACACAATTACGTCAGATATGTCTAGTGTTATTGTTCTTTCTATGAAATGGGATTTTGAAATCGCATGAATGTTTTTGTTTTTATTATTTTCCAACACTACGATAGCCATTCCGCTCTACTCTGTCAGACCATCTGCGTTTTATTTTAATCTGGAATGTTTATTTTGCTTGCCATTCCTATATGAATGCCGCAACGAATAGTCGGGGAATGTCTTTTAAATGAAATCAAATATGTTTGTACAACTGTTTTCGGATTTTGTACTGTCAAGTGTTTGTTTGGCGTCAGTCGTCTTCTTTTCGAAATCTTTACGTGATTTAAAATTACATTATTTATTACACGAGTTGCAGGTTTTATTCAGTAGGCTCACCGACGTTTGTTTAATACTGATGCTAAATACTGCTTTTCTTAAATTACTAGTATATTGTCCAACATGGGGTTCATGTGTCACGTACTTGCAAAATGTATAAGACTATGTAAACCACATGATGTATGAATAGATAATAGTTATTCAAACATATGATTTGCCGCGGGAAAAATTATTTGCTTAAATCAATTCAAACTTTAACCCTTTGACCAAAAGCGTTACAAACAATACATTTTCCATTGTGTCTAGATTCCTGTCAATCAACGGGCTAATCCATAACAGGACATTATACAAGAAATGTCGTGAATATTATATTATATATATACAAATTATACTTTTGAAATCCAACGTAAATGGCAAGTATTGAAATCAACGACCTCTATGAACACATCTTAAGTGGTTTGGTGGCATTACATTAAATCTGCCTTGATTGTGGTCATCGAACTTTTATTTTATCTCTTCACATATAAAATTACGTTTCTGTAAAGATTGCTGATCTTTCGTTCGGATGTTCACAGCACACGGCAATTCCTTCACAGGTGTATTTTATACGATAGTAATAACGTGTAAGAGGATAGTAAAACTGCTATCAACTAAATAGTGGATTTTATTTTTAAAGCTATCCGAAGGCCAATACTCTCATATTAAATTAATAACGACGGTGTCATGAACTTTATTCTTAAACTTTGATATTTTTTACGTACAATCAGCATCAGAAAATTTAGTTACCAAACAGAGGACTTCATAAATATGTGGCTTACTAACTGAATCTTACAACATATTTATGTAGGTACTTATTCAATGACTCTCGTCTTTGAGGGATTATAGAACGTTTCTGCTACACTTGTTTGGTTCAGTGCAATGTCAGCACATATATGGATGGAGGTAAAAAAGCTTTCACTCATATGAAATTATTCATCGTCATTATCTATTTCAACCTACGGCAGGGAATAGCTCTTCCAACACAGCATAGTCATAAAGATTAAGGCCTTACTCTACTCTCTCTTCAATTTATTGCGGTCCGCTGCTGAACATAGATCTCCCCTATTTTGTGACAGATGTCCGGTCCTCCACTTTCCTCATTCTGCCTCCACTTGCAACCTTTTTCAAGTCGTCAATCCATCGGGCCTGAAGGCATCCTACTTTGCCGAGACGCGGTCTCCACTCCAGAACTCCTCTGCTCCTACGGTCATCGGTTCTGCGACATACGTGACCACTGCCACTTCACTTGCTGACCCGGTGAGCTATGTAAGGAACTTTATTTTTCTTGTACATAAACTAAGCCTAAACGCGAGCCCAATTTAGACTTGTATTATGGAATACTATCCTAAGACATTTTACTAGGTGGTAGACTCGATACTGAGTCGTCTAGGTAGGTACCGCCGCAGTGCCACATATCATCCCGTGAAACATGAGTGTTATGCACTTTTGTGTTTCGGGATGAGGGCACTGTAGGTAGTGAAATTACCGGGTATAGGAGACCTAACATCTGTTGTCTCGGGTGACGGGCGCAGTGCGGCATTGATGGAGGATAATAACTGTCTGTCAGTTGTTGGTCTCCTTTAATGCCGCTCTGTCATGGTCTGGCGTATCACTTAACATCAGGTGAGCGTCCAGACCGTCTTGTACACTTATAACATAAAAAGATTGAAGCCAAGAGCATAAGGTGCCCTTCAAATCATCTTTCTTTTCAGACGATTAGGTGACTCAGCCTGCAATATACTAAGCAAAATGGGAAAAATGACACTGTGTCTTATCACTATGCTACTTCCCCGTGGGATTCGAATCTACAATACGCTAGTATTACAATTATGCGGGCAGTTATTCTAAATACCATAACATTGTAGCAAAATGACTTAAACTGCCTACTGTCGTACGCTTTTAAGCGACTTAAAAAGCCTTTTCAATACAAGCACATGAAAGACACGGAATCATCTTACTTTTCGGACGATTAGGTGACTTAACTGCAATATAAAAAGCAAAATGAGAAAAATGTCACTGTGTCTATCACTATGCTACTTCCCCTTGGGGTTCTAAGCCACAATACGCTCGTGCCACAAATACGCAGGCAGTTATCCGTGTAATTCTAAATACCATGACATTGTAGCAAAATAACTTCAACCGCCTACTGTCGTAAGCTTTTAAGCGACTTAAAAAGGATTTTCAATACAAGCACATGAAAGTGGCAGCGAACTAGACAGGAATTAATGAAGAAGCCCCTGGCAATTTTGCTTAGATGTCGCAAAAGGTATCCCTTTGATGGCGCGCTGAAACTTAAGGTTTCCGTTTTATTAAAGATTTGGGTCGACGGCCGCAATGACTTTCTCTTGGACAATGCTTAATTAGTGAGCGAATTTATTTCTGGGACGCACCTCTAAGATTTCTTATACTAAGTTTAATATTAAATCAAACTGTAATTGGATACCAGAACTAGGGATATTTTTTCATTTCAGGTAGTTTATTGAAATTTGTGCGCGCACATAATTACGCATGGACAACCCAAGCAACGATCCGACGAAGAAAAAGCGTATAAAATCTAACTAAAGTTTTTTTTGTGCTTTAGTCATGAAATGACATGTCAACTCCATCGTATCTTAACCTATTTACATTACATATAATTATGATATTCAGTACTTTTTGTCAAATAAAGATCTCAAGTACTTTTTGCCACACCACAAACAATAGATTTCTTGCCTATATTGTTTTCTGCGATAAATTTTGGACGGTATACAATAGAAATATGATAATAATTTGAAAATGTAAAATTTATTATTAATATGTATCCTGTGTCCGAACCCAATGCTAAGAATTACAGTTACTTAAATAGATAAGTATAGATTGAAAACTAAAATAATTACACTTTAGTAAATAAAGCTTTTTCACAGACATAAAATATACGTTAGTTTGCTTTTACTAAAATTCTTGTCTATAGTATCATAAACAGAAAATAATTGTAGGTTTGCTTCACCTATGAAAATTTCCCACAACTCAAACAATCTAAGAATTCATACAAGACACTTTCAACTTATCTCGGGAGATTGTCATTTATTGTTGTGACATTGCGTGCTAAAAAGGCCGGTCGAAAAGTTAGCAAATCTTAAGATTGAGGTAAATAAGAATCTTCCCTTGGCACGGAAAAACTTTGTTTGTGATAAATTATTACGAGATAAGGTCACGTTTCTGAGTTGATTTGCAAAAGATATTTTAGTTGATGCCTGGGGAATTTAGTTTTGTATAATAAGCTTAGAACTTAGAATAAAGTTCGTAATGCAGCAACATTAATTCAATTTTTAAATTAATCTACACAAAGTAACACAAAAAATACAACCCACAAGAGGAATAGAAAATTACTATGCATACCTGGTCTCTAAGTTATATAAATTATCTTTAAGCATCAAAACTCCTCGTCTTGAAACACGGTTGGATTATAATAAAACTTTTACGTCTCCTTATTATTTCTAATAAACTTTTCCATTCCTTATATCTGCATGACATCGAATTCGCAGGGATGACGTAATGCGTTTCATCTGGTCGTAGGCACGTATGAATTACAATAAAGTTGGATGAAAAGATCATTCGCATGGCACCACTTACGACTTGGCTCCGGGCGAAACCCTTTTTTACAAAATTAAATGTATATATTCTCCATCCGTTTGTTTGCAATAATATGAGAACTATAATCAACTTCATTCCTTTTCGAATTATTTTGTCTAATTATCATTAAATGTTGTTATTTTTTCCGACATTTATCATGATTACCATTACATGCATGAAGCGCGGTTTGCTTTCTAAATTTGTTTTCGGTCCGTTCGTTGTGACCTTACATTTTATGTCATTTTCATTGTATGCTTTCCTTTGATGTAAAATAACCAAGATATACTTATAAACATAGCGTATAATGTTTGATGAAATATTTTTGGTCACATATTTTTTTATATAATTGTATTTGAAAAACTTTTAGTCATCATCATCATCATCAGCTCATTAAACGTCGCTACCGAGGGGCACGAGCCTACCCGTATAGGGTGATTAGGCCATAGTCGTCCACGCGGGCCCAGTGCGGATTGGAAGACTTCACACACAACCTTTGAATCTCTTCGCAGGCGTGCATGAAGGTTTCCTCACGATGTTTTCCTTCACCGTAAGAGCGTCGGATAACGTACATATATTTTCGAAAATTCGAAAACACATTGGTACGTGTCGGGATTTGAACCTCAGCCCTCCCGGTAGGAAGGCGACAGTCCACACCACTGAGCCACCGACGCTCTTAAAAAACTTTTAGTATTACCATTAATTTAGTAACGAAATCGACTAAATTATAATGTCCTTGAATTCGTTATTTCGCTTTAACTACTCAAAGGCTTAAAATTCGCACTTTATATGCTGCCGCTGAACTTTTAATGCAAGCAATCTTGTATGACAAACTTTTCCCATCTTGAGAAGGCTGTATAGGCAATAAATTACTAGCCGGATCTTGAAAGTATATTCTAGACTGGAGGTGTGGCTTTATAGTTATGCAATAAAAGCACATAAGTTAAGTACCAAATAATACAAAACAGTAATAAAATTATTTTTTCCACACTGATTTGTCGTAATGCACGTTGAGTCAAAGTTCATTATGAGTTGTTTATTTTTTATAATAATTGAGTGTGAAAAATTTAATGAAACAAATATTCAGCTACATTCTTCATAATGAGTTTTTGAAAATTTTTAGGTTATCAGTGTTATCACTGATATTTTATATGATATTTTTGTTAATTTATTACAAACTATTATTTCACTTGTGAACGAATGGATCCCGTACTCTATCAGACTTACCCTAGTGTCAGATTTACGACCTTTTAACATTATTTATTGTAGACCGCCAGAGTGACAGGCGGTCCACCGGTTTCACGTGGCTTCTGAAGCATTTATTTTTCTCCGGTGTTTTTTCCTATAATACCCAAACCAAAAAGGGGAAATTTATATAATAATATTATGTCCTAAACTCATTTTTTTAAGAAAATTTGTAGTAACTATTATTTTAGATGTGCATTTTTTGGCTGTCCAATTCAATGGTTTAATTCCGGAGACTATGCGCAAAAATTTTGTATATACTTACAAAATTTGTTAGCATTCGCCACTTTCTCTCGCCTTAACGGCTTCTACACCCATTGACTTTCCACCAATCCGCACTCAATACTACTACATTTTCAAACTCATACTGCTATAACTCGAACGCTTCCCACATATATGTTTCCAGGTACTTACAACGTTGCCTTTGAGGCCAGAGTAAATACTTTGGCTCAAAAGCTACTCTGGCAGAGTATATATCTATTGAGGTATTTTAGAAAAATATATACCAACGTTAGCATCGTTATCGTTTAAGGTTTAGCAAAGCTTAGACCCGACGTCATCATCATTATCATAAGGCTATAACAGTGAGAACTGTAGTGAAAAATCTTCCCAGACAGCATTGGGAGTGTAGGCCGTATTCCACCATGCGGTCCAGGTGCGGATTGGTGACAGTTAACTCATCATCATCTGCTCATTAAACATCCCCACCGAGGGGCACGAGCCTACTCGCATAGGGTGATTACGCGTTAGTCGTCCACGCGGGCCCCGTGCGGATTGGACGACTTCACACACAACCTTGGAATCGCTTCGCAGGCGTGCATGAAGGTTTCCTCACGATATTTTCTTTCATCGTAAGAGCGTCGGATAACGTACATATATTTTCGAAAATTCGAAAACACATTGGTACGTGTCGGGATTTGAACCTCAGCCCTCCCGGTAGGAAGGCGACAGTCCACACCATTGAGCCACCGACGCTCTTAACGACTACGACGAGTTAACGAGTAGTAATTGAGTATCTACACATAGTGGCCAGTATCAACGGCTTCAGCCGACATTAGCTAAGTGGCCACCATTTTGGAATTATTAAGAAATAAATATTATTTTAAGGACTAACGTGAACTTTAATACTTGAATTTGCACGAAATAAATATTCTTTCTTTCTATCTTTCTTAACGTGCTTTCCGAAGAACGGCACGACAACAAACAACAACAAGCATTTTCAATTATTTCTTTACATGTTCTTTTTGTAATTTCAATAAAGTATTCTTATTTGTACATATTATAAAACTACGTCGGTCGAATGACATTTCCGGGCAGTAGAATACAAAATTTATCCAAATGAAGACTGATAGGGAACGATCGATATAAATATGGTCGTGGTCGCCGATCTACATTTCAGATAAAGCCGTGGACAAAGCCTCAATGTTTTATTGATGAGTTCACCACTGATACTTGGCTGTAGACACTTAGATACTTATTTTCCATCGTTCAAGACTATGTTAAGTTGAAAAATGCTTTTTGAATAATAAAAACACTTGCTAGATTTTTTTGTTTTAAAACTATCATTTGCAGTACTCGTAATAAAAATAAATCTGTTTATTTTGGATCAGTTACCATAGCGGTGTTAGTATAAAATTAAACGTAATGTAAACGTAAGCTTTCCAAGAATCCGATATAATAAGCCTTCGTCTAGTGTAATTTTGATGCCATTCTGCTAAACATCTTTAGAGGTTTTGATGGCATTGAGTTTCTTGCCGGCTCTTCTCGAAGATCCTACTTATTCCGAACCGGTGTGGTAGATACAAAATATAATATTAACAATTAACGATTCAAAAGTATCTGTAACAGATTTTTAGTTTGTTTTGTTTGGCATATTTAATATACTAGCATGACAGACTGACCCAGGCTCAAGAGCATGAGAGAAATACCCACTTTATCTTCACAAAAAACTAGAAACAGTTTCACTTAACAGGAACATTTTTTACAAATGTACCTACTAATCAAATTTTCACACTATAATTTCCATTTTTCTTACGAACCATGCACTTCAATTTTAAAGTAAAAGTACGTAAGCACAAAGCCCAAGGTAAATCCGTTGAAGAGTATTACTGCTAATATGAATAGATTTTGCTTTTGCATCGTACAAAAATAGCTTTATACGTGAACCAAGATAGGGATGTAGCTGGGATGTAGTGACTCGTCAAAAGCCCTTTAGAATATAGGTTAAGTGTCGCTTTAAAATATAACAGACTGTATTGAATGAATTCAGTAGATTTTCTTTTCAGAAAATACATTACAAGAGCGTCGGTGGTTCATTGGTGTAGTCTGTTGCCATACGATCTGGAGGTTTTTTTTTATGTTATAGCGGGTTAACGAGCAGACGGCTCATCTGATGGTAAATGACGCCGTCGCCCATGTACACTTGCAGGATGCAGGTTCAAATCCCGCCTCCACGTGCGATTCCGACTCGCGCTTGGCCAATTATTTTTATGTTACGAAGTGAACAGAAAGGTCAGGACGCTCAGCTGATGGTAAGTGATACGCCTGACCATGAGAGAGATAACTGATAAACAGTTATTATTCTTCAACGTTTGTTTGGTCCCTTATACCCGGTCATTTCATTAGCTAAAGTGCCCTCTTCCCGAAACACAAAAGTGCATAGCACTCTTATTTCATGGGACGATATCTGGCACTGCGGTAGTACCTACCTAGACGACTCAGTATCGAGTCTACCACCAAATGACGATCTTCTCATATCTATTGTATATGTAAAACACCTTGCTTAAACTTGTTCGTTGTAAATTATTTTATATTAAAGACATTTTGATATTAAATTATTATGTTCTGCCTACTACTTCCGTAGTCTTGTAGACTGAGCGTGAAGTTAGATTGTTTTATTTGGATTAGTTAAACTGCGTGATTCGAGGGTCATAGCTTTGGAAGGCACGTAATAGATCCCTACTAAGATAGAATAGGTTAAGTAAGACCTGGGGGGCTACCGCTATCTCTTAAAACAGTTCTATTCAACCTATCGCAATCCACTGCTGGACATAGGTCTCCCCCATTTTGCGCCAGATATCCCGGTCCTCCGCTTTTCTCATCCAGCCTCCACCAGCGACCTTTCGCAAGTCGTCGGTCCATCGGGCTGGAGGGCGTCCTACGCTACGCTTGCCGAGACGCGGTCTCCACTCCAGAAACTGAAACTCTTAAAACAGTGTTACAACAATATTACTTCGTCTTTACGGTACAAAAACGCTGACGTATCATTATAACAATACTGTTTTAAGAGAATGCGGTAACCCCCCAGGTTGTTGTTAACACCTTATAATCAGCATTTGACTCGCGTGTTGGTTAGGTTAGGTTAGCACTATTTCCTCATAGCTATTCTATGTATATACTGACTACCCATTTGGTGTAATGCTGAGTCATTGCTACACCAAGGGTTCCGGGTTCAATCCCCGGGCAATACAAACATTTGTGTGCATAAACATGACTGTTTGTTTTGGTCTCGGTGTTTTTATGGTAGTATGTATATTGTATATCCGTTGTAGGCGCTGTGTGTGTTAGTGGATATTCATTTTATATTATTTATTTATTTATGTATAAGTATGAAGGCCTGTGCAACGCAGAGATACGTTATAGGCTGATAATGATAATTGTAAAAGTAAAATAATAGCACCATAATTCAATAAAATCTAACCTCTAATCACATATTTGCATATACGCGGGTAAACAACGTTAATATCTAATTTACACGGCACGTAAAATACCTCGCAGCATAAATAGCGGATTTATAAATGGAACTCGCGATAACGGTAATTATGAATTTAATTTGCAAAATCCTTTCATCAAATTTCATGACAAAATTTCACAGAAGATATTTTAAAATTTTACCCTTTCATTGATGTGTTGGCGGTTTTCGACGGCTTTGAATTTGATGTTGTGTCGCTTGCGAATGGGAGACGAAAGGTTAGGTAGAAGGATAAATAAATTAAAAATACAAAAAAATATTACATGGTGAAGGAAAACATCGTGAGGAAACCTTTGCATCCCTGCGAAAAGATTCAAAGGTTGTGCGCGAAGTCGGCCAATCCGCACTGGGCCCGCGTGGACAACAAAGGCCTATAAAACTAGACGAAGCTCAAAACAATATCGGTTATTTTTAATTTTGCCTGACTTTATATAACGTTGGTTTGGTACTTTGCTCAAATAATATTATAATTACTGATCAATTACAACCATATTTCAATATATTTATTACAAAACATTAAAGTCTTTTATTATTCTAAAAACTATTTCGACATCATTATTTTTTCATTTTCTAAAAAAGTTTGTGCTTCTAAGAAAGGTGCCTCTTCTGTATTCACAAAAACCAATATTTGGAGCCGCTGTATTAGTGTGAATCACAAAAGCGCATATTCCCCACATTCATGGAATACAAATTGGACTGGAACAAGATCTTACCAAAATACTTCACGAACAACAATTTGGTACACCCTAAGAATATTAAAATAAGGTTCAAATCACATGGCAGTGACATTTAATTTTTGGATTTAATAAGCAAACGGATGGCAGGAAAATATTAGTATTTTTGTTTACTTCGACCGTACACTGGTCACGAATGCCTTTAAGGTATTCTTTGTTGTGGTAGACGAGTCTGGAGTGAGGACCACGAATTTCCAAGCAAAGTGTAAGAGGTCCTGTAGGATGAGCCGTAAAAAAAAGTTACTTATGCGGTTGCCCGAAGAGGCTACATGAGGAAAAAGACTTACCTGGATATCTGGTGTAAGGTGGGGGAGACCTATATAGTTTCCTATAGCTTGTTATTCGCTGTTTAATGAACAATATTATTATTGTTTATTTATTTCCAATAACAAAGTTCACAACTCAAAAATTAACAAGAGCTATTACACTAGGCTCGCAAACCTGAATCAAGAACATCACAAATTGTGGTTGCCAATTTTGGTGTCCCCGGTTCAGTCACAAAGAAGAAAAGCCAAAAACGGAAATAAGTAAAATAATAACCAATTTATGAGACAGAAAATGTAGGCATGCTTGTGTGTGGGTATGAATATGTGAGTGTGAATGTGGGAGTGTGTGCGTGTGTGGTACACCACACACGCACACACTCCCACTCTTGTGCTTTAATAAATGTAACCATGAGTTAGATTTTAAAGCATTTGATTCCACCACTGAGAGTTTGAGTTTAATTAAAGCATAACTGATGAAGGCAGGAGAAAAACGTGAAAACTAGATAAGCAGACATTCTGCTATATTAATATTTAACCTATTCAAACCATTCTCCGAAACAAAACCATTATTCAATAAATAATCCAAATTGCAAGGAATTTTGCCGTAAAAGTTCGGAAACGAGTCTATATTATCAATAATAAATGGCTTGCGTAACAACATTTTCTTCGAAGGTTATATTTTTGTTGAAATCCGATAACGGTTTCAGTTAATAAATAATTTGAGTCTGCGTGGCAGGTTACGATACAAATTCTTCATAGCCAAGTTGCGTGGGATGGTCTTTGCTTCGTAGTGGGACGATAAAGACTGGTAGATAAATAATCATTTTGACAGTCTATTAACTATTTAAGCTGGTTTGAGATAGGTAAATTAATTTCATTTGTAGCTTCGGTAGCTCATTGGTGTGGACTGTTTTCTTCCGATCTAGAGGGTACAGGTATACATCACGCCACGTACCAATGTATTTCCGATTTTTTGAAATTATATGCAAGTTTATCCAACGCTCATACGGTGAAGGAAAACATCGTGAGAAACCTGCGCACGCCTACGAAAAAATTGAAATGGTGTGCGTCAACACGCACTGGGCCCGCGTGGACGACTATGGTCTGCACATCCTTTACGGTTAGTCTCGTGCTCCTTGGTCCCCACGTTTAATGAGTTTATAATGCTGATGATTCAGAATCACGGCTGTTAGGCTACATTCCTACATATTGGGTAATATATATTCCTCTTAAACTTTTACTTCGTCTGCCTGATGTTTACTTATATCTGAAATTACTATATCAGGGTCATAACTACATTCAATTACAAGAAAATATTTCACTGAAAACAATGAGTCTGATCCTAGATAAATTCACATAATTTAATGAAGTCCATAGTAGTGTTAACCAAGCCTTTTAATTTTAAATACTGAAATGCAAGAGCTTTCAGAGACCAGCTGAAAGTTTATATGTTACTCGTATCTTGTCAGAAGATGTATTTAGCGTTATGTGATGGTAATTTGAGGCACATTCAAATTAGAAACAATGTAGCTACAATTTAGGGTTTCTCTTCGAGAATTCTCGAACCGAGAATTCCCGGGAAATTTTGCCTTACTCGAGACGAGAAAAAAGTGGTCGAGAAATCGAGAAATCGAGAAATCAGTCAAAAAATTAAAAACTTGATAACGCGCTTGCGTTCTCGTTGCGGCTCTGCCACGCGTCGTGCGAAATTAAATGAAATAATTTGTCCTATTAGAGGAGGGCACCGAAATTTGATATTTCACACGGTCGTTGTAATTATTAAGATTTGAGTTCCTCTCAGGAAGACCCAGCTAATTACGTTTCTGAAAAACGTTTCTAATACGTTATACTAGAGTACATAATAGAAAACGAACGTGTTTTCTCCTTGTCTGGAAACTTTGTGACAAAAATACGAAACCGATTGTCAGATGATGCTATAAATGCCCTTGTATTTTTAAAGGCTTATTTTCTTAATGATAACGTGACATCGTGGGTTAGCTTTTGAAGCAGTTTCCGCTTTAAATTGTGATTGTAATTGGTCTTAAGATTTTTAATGATTTATTAGATTTTTATGTTACTTACGTAAAGAAAAGACTCCATTTACTTATAACAAATATTGAAAAGTTGATACAAAGACTAAACTAAGGAACATGTACCTTACTGTTACTCGTAATTATTAAGCTAGTCTGATTGTTATTTTTTATAAGGAATTAAACTGTCGTTTTATGCTACGTAATTGAAAAGTTTGTAGTACAGACTGAGACTAAAATAAATTATTTAGTATGTAAGGTACTAAGTTTCATTGTGGTGACATGATGACATTGTTTTTAGAAGATATTTTATTTGTTTTTTTTTTCAAAGAAAAAGACTATTTAGTATATTTGTTTGTAGAAACTAGAAATAATGATAAGAAGATCTCGCTAGAGTTTTTTCGCTTAATTAAAGTTTTCTATAGTTAAATTAAACTCACATGAACTAAAAATAAACGCTGGTCATTCATAAATGTTGAATATTGCATAAAAAGTATAGTTTTATTGTTAAATCAAATATGTTTTGAGCTTTTCAATATTTCTCGACAACCCGAGAATTCCCGGGAAATAGTGGTCGAGAATTCTCGTGCTCCGAGAAATAAAAAAGGTCGAGAAATGAGAAACCCTAGCTAAATGTAGCTGCGATGATTACGCTGCGCGCACAGTTATGTTCTTGTAATTGAACTGGTTTCCACGGAAGAACAGCGTAGACATGTCTTGCAGACACTTCTACATCATAAGCTGAATGACGACCAATATGCAACCAAATTTTTTGTCTTCTTTCTCTTATATTTATGCACATACCTTTGTAAAAGATACTAAATAAACGTTTTATTATTTGAATTTAAAAAAAAAATAGTTTTTTTTCATGGTACTACAAGCAACCCACTATTAGTTTTAAGTCATGTAATACATACATAAACAGTGCCAGACATTCCAACGTACAGCACTGGTCGTAAACTCACTGCAAACGCCCCCAGTCGAGGATTGTCAAGATTCCGCTTGTTATGTCGTAGGCAGATAACACTGGTGAATTTATTTTGAAACGACCGTATTTGCATCGTATTACGACTACCTAATTTGGTACGTGTGACGTGACGCGAGTTGATGGATCCACGCATCGTACGAGTCAGGTTCTTTGACTTCATAAATAAATAAATATCCATTGACATTTACACAGCACCATCTAGCCCCAAGTTAAGCGTAAAGCCTGTATTATGAGTACTAAACAACGGATAACACTGCTTATATACATTTTATTTTTGTAAATACATACATATTATACATAGAAAACAACCAGCCCATTACAAACAGACATGTTCATGCAAACAAATGTTTGTTTTGTTGTACTGCCCGGTAATGGAACCCGGAACCCTTGGTGTAGCAGTTAACGTCTCAACCACTACACCAAACGGGTCGTCATAAAATTAAAATTCGACGCAAATTAATAGGTGGGGACCGTTTATTTATAACACGTATAGGCTTAGAAAACCAACTCATTTGTGTATTTTATTTCCATGATAGCTCAGCAGAGTTTTCAAAGCTTGACGGAACCCAATAGACACTAATGTTTAGGCCGATGGATTACTTAGCGATTGCACGCACTTATGGTAACAGCTAGGTGACCGGCCAACGAGACATCAGGATGACCGGTCACTCTTATATGTGTTCAATTTCTTCTAAAATGAAATGGCACTAATTGCCTACTTATGGGAACGTAGAAGCAATTATAGGTCAAAATTTCAACGATAAATACGTCTAGTGACCGGCCATCCTGACGCTAACAAATAAAACGAATATTAAAAAAGCTTCCAATGGATCTTAGAAACGGATAAGTAATTGCGGAAAAGTGTAGTCGAATAAAACGGGTAATTTTGTATATTTTAGACTATGCTCGTATCACGTGTATTGAAGTTCGCAAGTTCGTAGAGGGTTTTTAAACAAGCAACCTAAAATATTATTGTAACTTCATGTATAAGTATGCGGGGCGAGACGTTCTTTCAATATCACGTATAAGCCAAAGTTATTATTGGTACTGTATTTTCTATTCTTTACCGAATGTTTTTATAATGGGCTCATGTTTGCGGCGAAAGCGGATTCTTTGAATTTTATTATGTAGGGTTGCCAAGTTATAGAGTTATATATTTAATTCTATACCAATGAGTCAATAGCGTCGGTGGCTCAGGATCAAATCCCACCACCACAGACATCCGAATATACAATTAGACTGGACAAGCCGCCAAGTTTATAGGCAGTCCCAGTGTCGCAATTTCTTTTCGGTTCTTACCTGTGAAAAGTTATAATATTTCTTGTAAATTTACTGATTCATTGCGATGATGGCATGTTAGAATTGCACAGGATGGCATTTTGGGAAAAAACGGTAATTTCTTCTAATATTCGTGCGTCTTTACTCGTCTCACAGAGCGTAAACTGGCAGCCAGTGTATGCTCGTTGAGCTTACATTTGTCGCACTTAAAAACGCGGCTTGTCCCATCTCCTGTATTGGAAATCTGTGCCCACCACGTACAAATGTCCTTTCGGATTTTAAAATGTCATTCGTTTATCGGACGCTCTCTCGGTAAAGGAAAACATCGTGAGGAAACCTGCGCACGCATACGAAGAGATTCAAAGGTGTTCATTATGGTGAGTCATTGTCATCATTACAGCCTAAAATGTCAACTGATTAACGAAGGCTCTAATGATTTCAACTGCAAGGGACCGGAGTTGACATCCATCTGCCACCTACGACCTTAACCAGGTCATCAGTCCATCTGGTTGGGGGTCGGCCCTCGCTTCCTTTTAAGTTGGAACGCCACTCAAGAACCTTTCAGCCCCATCGGTCATTGGTTCTACGCACTATATGTCCTGTCCACCGTCACTTTAACTTGCTAATCCTGTGGACTATGTCGGTCACTCTAGATCTCCTAAGGATATCCGCGTTCCGGATCTTATCGTGTAGGTAAACACCTTACATAATATGGTGAGTGTTTTATTATAACCACGCTTTGTAGGAGGATTGGAGAAAGCTATACCTGTGTATTTATTCCTGCCGTTACCACACGGCACAACTACACCTCATAAATAAATAAAAATGGTTGTTAAATGGAGGTGCTGTGACACATCGATGCTTTTTCCAGTCAAGTTGTCAGAAGCGGATATTAGATTACACGACGCGGCGCCGGTTTACGTACGCAAAGCGTCGCAAACTGCAACGAGAAAAGGTGGGAAGATAAATCGTCAATAAAAACTTTATGGAAGGAAAACAGAATTCAAACGAATATATGATTAAAGATCTAATATCTGTAGAGTCGGGTGGCGGGTGCAGGGTAGTGTTAATGGAAAATAATGACTACCTAATGATATACATTTCCTTCAACACTGCTTCTATCAAGCGTATCACTCACTACCAGGTAAGCGAGCTGACCGTCCTATTTAGTTATGACAGAAAAAATAAATAACAATATTGGTCTCAGGGTATCCTAAGAGGAAAAATAGGTCTAAACATACTCCAATAAAACAACATTATGAGGTTTGTGGTACAATTAGTATAAGGAAGTTTTCTGTGATTATAGAAGAATGTTGATACGTTCATGTAGACTTATGAGCGGGACTTCAATTAGGCATTGCACTGAATTATCAAGTCCTGTTAGCAAACAACTTCGACCGAAGCCTGGAGTAAAAGTATATACATAATTTCATACTCTAGATACTGTGTCTCTACTTTATATCAACTACCTTTTTAGGAATCAAATAGGCTACTGACAAAGGGTCTAGCAAGGCAATCGCAAATTTAATGTTATTAATAGTTGACTCATTTCGTTGGTGTAATTAAAACAATATGATTAAATTTATGGCTCAAAATTGACATTGTAATTGAGAACGTAATTTACGTAACTTGCACTATGTTTTATTCATCAGTGACCCTTAACATAACGGCATTAATTTAAAACTCGTTTTAGTCCCAAATAATAAAACTTTTGGATTTCGGGCTTTTGACTTGTGGATTGCAGTACCAAAGTCAAAGGGTGGTTTAGGCCCTTGTATTATCAAAAAATTTTAATTTTAAACATTTAAAATGGCGGCAATAAGTCCCAAGTCATGCTCAGATGCGAAATCAGATGCGTTTATTTTGGATAGACGGAAGAAATTTTTGAGTTTCAAACTTTCACGAGCTTTTCAATTCTGTTTTTATTATGTATCGCTAAAAAACTAGTGTCTTTGTGGTTATGTTCATATCATAAAAAAGGAGCTGTTGTAATTGTGTGAATATGATAAATCACACTTACCCATGAAGTAAGTATAAGTTAGTTAACCACATAAGAAAGGATCCCTTAATTCGTTTTTATTTTCAATTTTAAATTTAAAATAAACGCTATGTATTAGAAAGTAGGAACAAGTTAAATTCTATTACATTTCGTTTGAAACGCCGAGGAAACTCACGAACATCTTTTTCAAATGAAAACGAACTATTGAAAACAATTACGTTTCAAACGGATTTAGACCTCTATAATCCGTCGAGAGAAGTCTTTGCTGTCGTGGAATTTCTTTTGACTTCAAAATAATTAAATGTGTAAATTTTTTGGTCTTTCAACTAATTTTGCATCGAATAATACCTAACTGTTAATATATAGTACAAAAGAATTCTCTCGTTACGAACTTGCTCGAATAAATAAAAATGTATAAATTTTTATTACTCAACCTTATAAATTTTAAACCTTAGGTGACATGAATGTACCTACTTCTTATTCTAATTAAAAAAGCATTGCAATCAAGAATAAAATAACGAAAAAGTTATCAAATAGAATAAAATATGTAATAATATAACCAACTCGTCCTATTAGTTATGAATAAATTTCGCAGGGATTTAGGGACGTTTATCAATAACTTAATAAACTATGAATCAAGAATCGCATATTACGAATTTCAGAAACCTTTCCTGTAAACGTGAACCACGGAGATCGCGACTTATTAATATTATGTTGCAGGGCCAGACTCTAAGTGGCTCAATACCAAATACTTTAGTAGGCTTTCATACCGTTTATAATACCCTGGTATATGAACGAGTCAAGTATGCCACATACTGTTTTATTTTTAATACGTCACGTGCCTATTTCCTCTATTAGCTGTGTGTTAATTATTTAAATACAGGATAGTAAAGATATATCCTATGAAACAGGAGTGTTATGCACTTCTGTGTTTCGGGATGAGGATTACCACAGTGCAGCATTGACGGAGAATAATATCTATCAGTTGTTGGTCTCCTTCAATGCCGCTCTGTCATTGTCAGGCGTATTACTGACAGTGTTTTAATTTATCGCTACTAACAATGAACAGCTCACGCAAAATTCACTGAGTACCTTATTATTTATTAAAAACAAGTCTCGATATTTACTGGAATAGCGTATTGTCTAAAACACGTCACCCTAATTAAATATGATATATCTATCGCTCTATAAGAGTTTTAAATTAAAAATATAACTACATTATAAAAAGAAACGCCTAAATTATTTACATACAGATTGATTTCTCCGATCGATATTGTTTTTATTTCAAATAGTTTTTTTACTATATATATGTTAATTTAAATAGACTGTAGTTACAGTAAAAGCATTAAATCTCTTGGCCGAGATCGCGTTCTCCATGAATAATTTAGTATCTGAATTGTCGTTAACTTATTCTAATTTTGAACTTGCGCACTTTGTGATCCAAGGAATTCTCTTTACGTAGAAACAGGCGTTTTCCTCAATTCATTACAGCCTGTTCCATCATCAGCACCGTTTTAAAGACGTCTCGATTCTCGATTTAACGTCTGTTCTATTCTATCAAGCTCTTAGGACTTTTTGTTATAATGTTATTAACGTTAAATTCTATGTGCAATTTATGACCAGCATTTATGATTAGGCAGTGCAATCCTTTTCATAGAAGACAGTGATCAGTAAAAACCTAGAAACAATAGATTTTCTATTTTTATCCTGCTATTATTTGGGAGTGGATTATTAACGCAATGTAGTATGTAACAAATAAGCTTAAATTCACCTTACTTAAATAATACTAAATTCTATATTACGATTTTTGTAACGCATTTTGCGATTAATTAGTTACATATTGAGACCAGGTAAATGTTTTATAATAATATGTATGATAACGATTCATACATAGCTGAGACCTATTTATTCCGTGAATTTGATAGAAAATACTGTAGTTTTCATGAAATCCTGAAAACCGTAATATTATGTTTAAATTTTAGTTTTACTATCATGGAACACACATGTTTGCAACTAAATTTCACCTGGATTCAGTATCAGATTAAACACCAATTCCACAGACTGAAAACAACTTGAATGTAAATCATTAACGTGTTTATACAAACCCAATTAGATGCACTCCCCACTGGCTCATTGCAAACCTCGCAATCAACTGCACTGCAAATACTCGACACTTTCAAATGTATGTTATAAACATCTTTGCCGAGAATATGTTCCTACTTATATTCCCTATATTAAGCTTCCTTTTTATAATCTTTTAACAAGCGTAAATGCTATGATAAAGGTAGGTATGGTAGTGGAGGTTGAATAAGGAAAGTAGAGACCTAAATATCTAGCACCGACAAAGCCCACAGGATGAGGAAATTAAAGTGGCAGTGGGCAGGGCACATAGTGCGTAGAACTGATGGCCGATGGGCATATCGTCGTCGCCAGATCGGTCGATCGTCAAATCCTGTCCTATGTCTGCTGTTAAACATCCACGATTTCTTGAATTATGGACGCTGACCTAAAAATCACCTAATTATTCATGACTTAAGATATGTTAATTAATAAAATTTAATAGAAATGTTGGAAATAAGCTGTATATCAAAATTTATTACGGTATTTACGATTATATTTGTTTTTCTTTTGCACTTGGTATCTCAATGAGAGACACAAATACTCGCAAAACAGACAGCCAAGTTATCTCATTAGAAACCTCTGACCTAACCTAATCTAACCTCTAATGAGATCACTTGGTTATCTTTATTTTCCTTTAAGTTAACAAAACCTTATTTCTTGCTAAAAAATCTTAAACATATATATTTTTGTTGAACCAAAAATGTCTATAAATACGGTTACCTTTATGCTCTTTGATGTATTGTTATATCACCTGAAATGAATCTTGTTTTTCTTATCATTATTTTTCCTCAATAATTTAGCGCGTTTGTGATCAACACTTCACAGTTTCTTTGAGAGATTTCCTCAATCGACTCTTAATCTCTCTATCCATTGAAAGTCGAAATCACGTCCCCGGAACATTTTCTCGTTATTTCATGAAACAACGGGGCTGAACGACTCAGTTACCGGGATATTGTTCGAACAAACAAACGGAATTCAGAAAGAATCTCGCAATCCACTGATTGGAAATAGCACCATTAAGTTTAAGTGTTTCACTTAGTACTGAAAGTATGAAAATAACTAGATTTATATTTTGTTTTAATATATGATAAAAGCTATAATTAAAAGTACCCTTTTGAAAAAATAATATTATAGTGTTAACGACTATTTAGCCGATTACATTATTTGGTCTTAATATAAATAATGTAATTAAGATGATAATATACAATTCTATAAATTAGACATATGACAGCTATGTAGAAACCTATGGTAAAAACAAATAGTATTATATAAATTTTGACACGAAATGAGACCCATGTAAACCCCATTTTTTTTTAAAGAGTAACTACACGAGTTTCATGCCGGTATCTTCTCGGTAGATAATAACCTTCCGAACCGGTGGTAGATTCATCAAAAATAAATTCTTGACGATTGAAAAGTGTCATCTAATAATTTATTTAAATAAAACATTTTTGAGTTTGAGTTCGTACTAGTATAATAACTAATAATATGTCACTTGTGGTATCAAACAATGTTCAATGGAATATTTAGTACGACTAAATTATATTGAGTAGGTCTAAATATTACGTAGTCTGCGTAATCCAACGCACATATTTCTGTTATAAACCAAATCCCTCGAACCTATAGCAGTTCACTTCTAGATGTAATTTTGCGCCGAAAATCCCCATCCAATTGTCAATGGTCCATTGGACCAAGGATAGTTCTACTCCCAATTCTTCAATTAAATCTTTTTAAAAACTTTCATATATATGGAGAAAATGGCGACATGATTTGTCGCATACAAAGGTTGTTGCTACGAGTATCTTGTAATATTTTATGCTTTAAGCATAATAAATTGGTGGCGGATTCTGTCTTCTGTTACATTACCGTACACAACACGTACTTCATAATACAACTAGATACTTCTACATATTCTATAGATTAATTTATTATTACTTAACTGGCATTGACGTCATGTTGAAGTTAATGCAAACTGGTCTATACATATTTTATCAAAATTAAAGGGTTTATACGCAAAATGACTAATAAAGATGTAAAAATTGTTGCGTTTAAAATACTCATAGGACACGTTCAAGCCAAAACAGTTATTTTCTATGACATTTTCGATTCCTATTTTAGTTTCTATCATCCTTCAGCTATCTAAGAATAACAAATTCCCGCCATCTTTGAACTGAGACCCTAATCGTTTCTATTTATAGTTGTCCACATCGGGTTTTAATCTTTTGCTATTGAGCACGAAAATCTTTTCCCGAAACCTTTCATCGTTATTTCGAGTAACCGGGCTACAAATTGTTACAATGATTAATACTGTTGGGTGAAGTATTTTATACCAGAATTTAAAAAATAAGCATCCTTGATAACACGATAACTATTACCTAAACTTATATATAATTTTTTCAAGTTAAAATGTAATATCTCACTCTCTTCAACCTATCGCAATCTAATGCTGGATGTCCTCGGCTTTCCTCATCCAGCCTTCACCTTTCGCAAGTCGTTGGTCCATCGGGCCGGAAGGCGCTTGCCAAGACGTGATCTCCACTCCAAAACTCGTCTGTTCCAACGGCCATAACGATTGTATTTTTCTTATATTTATACAAGCGAGTTAATTCGTTTGGAAATCAGGTCCCGCCCTTAAAAACATGTGAAATGTTATATTGGTGGGACAACCCATGTGGTGACATGCTTGTGCCGTCGCTACTACACCAAGGATTCTGTGTTATATACCAGACAGTACAAACATTTGTGTACATAAACATGTGTATTTGTATATCTAGTATGCAAATAAAGATTAAATATTCGAAAAAGGGCCTCTGTGCTATTTGCTTCGGCCCCACCCATGCCTTCCAAGGGACCAGGCCACTATTTGGCCCGTGAATCTTAGGGATTTCGAAAATCTAATAATAATATTGTGTATGTATTTATTTAAAAAAGTATATATTTATCAGTTGTTAAGTACTTATATTAAAGGCTCTTGTTTGGGGTTCAATGGCGCTGTGTGAATGTAAGAAGATATTTCTCTTTATTTATGTTTATATTGGACTTTTTTCAGTTTTCAAGGCAGCTAGCTAAAATTCGTTGGAAATACATAAAAGTAATATCGTATAAGCATATTAAAATTATATTTTGTTCTGAAATCTCTTTTGTATTCCAAACCAGGAAGGGGGAATAAGTTACCTACCCCAAATTTATTGCAAGCAAAGCCGCGGGCAAAAGTTAGAACGTAAATAAATTCAGAAATTAAGTTAATTCATAAAAAGGCCACTTCTAAGAGTCCTTTAATAAAAATGTTCGCATAATTTTACTCAAGCATTGTTACTTAGTATTAAGAACGAAACAATTTTGTTGAAGTTAATCTCCTTGCCGGGTTTATGGCTTAATGAGAAAAGGAGTAAATTGTTTTGGTTTTATAAATTTGCTGACCTTTCCTGGATTAGTTAAGTAGTTGACAAGATAATGAACGCACCTAGCACTTTTTTTTTGAACGAGTGACACTTCAACAATTCAAAGAACTTGCACGCTGTAGTGAAATTACCTACGCGACCCCAACGAAAATTGCAAATATACGCTGTCCACTTTTGGGTTATAGTGGGTAAATCCGCTGTCTACTAGCCAAAGTGCTATTGTCTGTTATATGATTATCGATAGACTAAAAGCTTTTGAACTCGAAATATATGTAAGTATATAAATAATACAGATATTGTTTAATGTTAAACTGTTTATTTACTGTAAGAAACGATACAGGTAACGTCTTAAAATAAAAGAGCGTTTCATGATCAGGCGTATCACTTACCACCAGGTGAGCGAACTGACCGTCCCGTTCTCTTTATGACATAAAAAGGAACTATTTGTGCAATTTCGCATATTTTTCCATTGGCTGCGGTGTCGCCGCACAAGAGATCCTTGTGTTTACATTGCTCTTATCTTTAACCTATCGGGTTTTTTTTCGAACTGACTACTGCTGTTACCCGCTGATGGTATTTACAACTTCGCTAGGCAATTGGCGAGCGCAGATGGCTCTCAGCCTCTCAACCTATCTCATTTCACTGCTGGTCATAAAAATCCTCCATTTTGCATTACATCCTTCTATGACCATCCTCTACCAAGACTTTTCGCAAAAGACAACTTTTAATCGGGCTAAAGGTTTCTACTACGCTTGTATAATTTAAGTTTCCTATTGCATAAAATCATAACTTTATTCAGTTTCGATGACGCCAGTAGAAAACTCGTCAAAAGCTTTTCCAATCGATTATTTAACAAGTGTTCTTGTTACAAAAGGTTTTGTTATAACTTCCCTAGCCTCTATATATAAAGACATCATTTCTTATATTAATACTTCCAGTATTTTCTGATATAGTTTATTTTAATATTATTCGCTAGATACTAATACAAAACAGACATAACACCCACAGCTGCACAAAATACCATTTAACATAAATTGATGTGACCAATGGTTTAAAATTCGTTGCCAAATCAATATTTAAGATCGAAATAACAAATATTTAAAGTAGATTTTTCTAATATCGTGCCCTATCGACATGTTTACTTTATTTCAAAGTTCGGCATCACTAGTGCAGGCGCCTTGACGACGGACTAGGCCCATAAATTCACGTCATCCCCGGTGGCGTGGAATTCGGGACATTTACCACTATTAAAATGACTCTAGTAAACCTATATTGCTAATCTTACTAAGCATTATTGTTATAATTATTTTTTATTGACATTCACACAGTGTCATTTAGCACTAAGTTAAGCGTGAAGCTTACTTCGGGTACTAAACAACTGATAAACATACTTATATTTTTGTTTGTAAATACATACATTTATGCATAGGAAACACCCAGACCAATACAAACAGACATGTTACACACAAATATTTGTACAGCCCGGGGATCGAACCCGGAACCCTTGGTGTAATAGATGACGTCTCAGCCATTACCGCATTAGGCGTGATGGGTTTCGGCCTAATCTCCTCATAAGCATGCTATGTGGGAAAGCCTGTGGTCTGTATTGGGACATTATAGGCTGGTCGGTTGAATATTTGCTGATACCGCGGTTTCGGGTTAAGCCAAACGAAGGATATATTAGGGTCTTTTTAGATGCAATGATTTATCCAACTAAAGCTTCGCTGTTATAGTCCAATAGCCATTAGTCAGGTCACCTATATTTTGAACCAAATAAACAAAAGATCCTCCAGAACTTTCTAACAAAACAACAGGCGTGCAAATAGAGCAATTCAGACCTAAGTAAAGCATGGAGATTGTACCTACTTTGTATACTACTAAAAGGGTGAACTTGCAAAAATTTTCATAATTCGAACATGAATGTACGATCGAAGTGTGTCATAGCTATGCTTCGGCATGAATGGGCCGGCTCGGCCGGAGTGATACCGAGAAGCCGGCACAAAGTTTTTGCATTTTGGCGAACGAATGAGGACTGGAGCTCGAAAATTTCCCCCTTCCCATACCTCCTTTTCTCTTTTCCGTTTTAAAGGTTTTTTGGAATTACAAGTGTTTATGGTTGGTGATATCACTCACCACCATTGGTTAAGTAGCTTTGCATACCTGTGATTTAAGACATTTACTAAAAATATATTTTACATTAAGTATAAGGTCTTAGAGACAAATATTTTCAAAATATTCGTCTCTCATCATTAACCAACACGTCTCCATCGAGGGGCACGAGCCTACCCGAAAAGGGTGTTAGTCGTCCATGCGGTCCCAGTGCGGATTGGCCGACTTCACGCACAACTTTCAATCTGTAGCGTGAGTAGGTTTCCCACGATTTTTGCCTACACCGTAAGAGCGTCGGATAACTGTGATAATTCGAAAAGACATTGGTGCGTGAACCTGCACCCTCCAGATCGGAAGTCAACTGTCCACACCCATGAGCCACCGACGCTTCTCATATACTTAAAATGAAATATTAGATCTTAGAGACGAATATTTAAAAAATAATCGTCCCTACATTATATTTTTAAGGTCTCAGACTACCAACACCAAGCGTTTCTCACGAACAGAAAATTTTATCGTACAAACTGATCAAATTAATTATTCTGGTAAATTACTTTCACGCGTGTCCTCATCAATCAAGTGGCTTGTTTTCTTAAACACCGTGCGTTACTCTGTCAAATATTAATATAAAGCCATGATTAATTTATGGGACGAATGATGCAGGCTTTAAAGCTTTGCTTATTTCTACAGCTTATATCACTGATATGTTACGAGTAAGACACTTGATCGATTTCATACTTATCAAATAAATAAATCGAGAGCGTCGGTGGCTCAATGGTGTGGACTGTCGCCTTCCTACCGGGAGGGCTGAGGTTCAAATCCCGACACGTAGGTACGATTGTGTTTTCGAATTTTCTAAAATATATGTACGTTATCCGACGCTCTTACGGTGAAGGAAAACATCGTGAGGAAACCTTCATGCACGCCTGCGAAGAGATTCGAAGGTTGTGTGTGAAGTCGTCCAACCCGCACTGGGCCCGCGTGGACGACTAAGGCCTAATCACCTTATACGGGTAGGCTCGTGCCCCTTGGTGGGGACGCTTAATGAAGGCTCATTAAGCGTCCCATTCGTATTGTACATGATCCATCACAGGCATGATGATGATGAAATAAATAAATATTCACTGACATTTACACAGCGCCATCTAGCCCCATATTAAGCGAGGTGCTTGTTGTTAGGGTTCTAAATAACTGATAAACATTCTTATATATTTTTTTTGTAAATACATACATATTATACATAGAAACAGCCATAACATTAAAAACAGACATGTTCATGCACACAGATGTTTGTAACGCCCGGGGATCGAACCCGGAACACTTGGTGAAGCTGCCAACATTTCGACCATTACACCAAAGGGGTCGTCAAATATCAATAAAGAAATAACTTTTACTGCACTTCCTTTGAGTGGAATTGAAGTAATGTGACAGTAAAAGTAAACCGCTAATGATAAAGGATCAAGTACGAGCAGAAATTGCATTTGTAATGTAAATTTACCATGGATAAGGTAGGAGAAGGCTGTCTTTTAAAGAGTTTCAACTATTATATTTTTCAAGTTCATTTAGCTCAACAGTTTTGTCTTTCGCCTTTATATTAAAGGGAAATTAAAGTACACGAGTTGTTATCATTCGGGATAACTCTATAATATCTACATGTAATTCAATTATTCACAATTATAATATCAAGACTGTTTTAGAACACCTTAACCTAAGTGTGGGACCTGTTTACAAATCTAATATTATGAAATAATATTATTCTCCAAATTAACTTGAGCTATCAACAACAATTTTAAAAATAAATGGATTAATGAAACCATAATAGCCTTTAGGCATAATAATAGTTCAGTGTTAGATGACTTAATGATAAAACCATTATTAATAGCACTTAATAAAGTCTTATAATTTTGATAAGTTTGTATGGGGTTTAACTTCTTAAAATTGTGCAGCTCTTTGAGGAACCTCCTTATAATATAATTCATTGGGAAAGCTATTCATACAACGGTAGACGTTTAAGCTGTAGTTCTACATGATGTGATGATGAATTTTATTTAATGTTATAAGTAAACGGGATGGTCAGTGAGCTTAAGTGGTTGTAAGTAAGTCTGACAATGACAGATGGATGGATGGAATGATTAAGGAAATTAATAGTAGTAAGTGATACTTATTTTCCGCCAAAACTGCCCTGCGCCTTACACCCGAGACGACTGATGTTAGGTATTTTATACCTGGTAATTTTACTTGCTACAGAGCCTTCATCACAGAAGTGGAAAACACTCATAATTTACGGAACTATATCTCGTCGTATCTAAATGACAGTATTCACTTTTGCCTATGAACAGTTTGCATATGAGCTATTAGTAATGCATACAGAACGCATTTGATCGAACTTAACGTAATATTGCATCAATACAATATCTCGAATGGCTGCAATGGCTTGAGGCTCGACCAACAATCTCAAGGTAGTGCATTGAACTCTGATGCCAGATATAATTGTTTGTGGAATCGTATAGAGTTTGGTTCTAAAGGTGCATTTCACGTGGATCATCATCGTTAGCACATAAAACGTCCCCAACCGAGGGGCACGAGCCTACCCATAAAGGGTGTTTATGCCTTAGTCGTCCACGCGGGCCCAGTGCGGGTTGGACGACTTCACGCACAACCTTTAAATCTCTTCGCAGGCGTGCGTAGGTTTCCTCATAATGTTTTTCTTCACCGTAAGAGCGTCGGATAACGTACATATATTTTCGATAATTCGAAAACACATTGGTATGTGTCGGGATTTGAACCTCAGCCTTCCCGGTAGGAAAGCAACAGTACACACTATTGAGCCACTGACGCTTTCACGTGGATATGTTGCAGGTAAAGTGGAAATACCTATTTTTAAAATCGCTCACTGTATATATTTCATACTTATAACGTAAGAGCTTCATTATGATTATTAGGTTTCTGAGCCTAATGGTAAAAACGGAACCCTTTCGTCATGTCTGTCAGTCTGTATATCACACCCAATTTTCTACAAAACTATAAGAACTATACTATTGAAATATTAGAATATAATATATACTCTGTGAACCGTTAACAAGAAACTTGAAATAAATATATATTTTGAGGTTATTTTTCATCTAACTCGAACGTGTGGGCTATGAATGAATAGGTCTTTAAATGATTTTTACAATGAATTCATAAGCAGGCAAACAAGTAAGTTCACCTGAAGTGTACCACCAATGGCCACACCATGGTATCATCAGCTCATTCAGCGTCCCCACCGAGGGCTATAAAAAAAAGTGTTTAATTGCAAAAATGATAATTGCGCAAGGATTAATAACGAAGATAAAAATTACTTAGCCAACTATGATTATACGCACTTATAAAGCGTAAATAATTAAAGAGATAAATTCACAAACTGCCTTTGCACGTGCCGAAATAAACAAAACAAATTTTATAAGGAATATTACCAATTACAAACAAGCTGTTAGATAAATTGTTTGCGTTCGTCTTTAATTTACGTTCCGCAAAATAAAATGGCTGCAGTATTGTTAAAAATAAAGTCATAACTTTCTGAATATATTATTTGTATGGTTTTGTAATAAGACTTGTTTTGTAAAAATAATTTTACGTTACTATAATATAATACATTTGACTAACACACAATCGTATCATCCGAAATTAATAAACATAAAATAGTAATGGCAACACTCAGAAGTTCTTGTAGGGAATTTTTGGAACTACTAAGAGTAAACTTTATTATTATGCACTCACTGATTTTTCAATGGATAAGTACCTATTACATTTTCTACATATTTTAAAACTGTAAAGAAGTTAATAGAACGCATGCGTTGTTTCTGCAATGAGGACCACAAACCAAAAAAAAAACCTAAAACAAAACACAATTTCTCATGGAGAAATGTTTTTTGAGGAATAATTACTACTTACTACTAAATAATATAAATGTATTATGAGGTAAATGTTATCATAGTAAAAATATACGTTATCAAACTATGATAACGTACCAGTTTCAATACGCTTATGCCGCGAATGCAACTCGACGAAGCATTGTTGAGAAGTTTAAACAGTCTTGGGAGAACACTTTGAAACTATCCGTAAATTTGCTTCACGGATAAGTACATCCATTTTGTTTTTAGACTCCTTGAACTTACTGTTACCTTGTTAAATGCAATGCTACCGAAATTGGAGGTATAAATCATGGTTAACTCGTTATTGTGCCTCAATAATAAAATTTTGCACTCATTCTTTCTGTAACATAAAGGTTTTATTGGTGACACCATTACACAATTCATTCTATTATACAATTACCATTTTAAACCGTTAATATGAAAGTTGGACCGGAATACCTACAGTTGAATTGTGTGATTAGTAAAAGTAACGTTATGTCAGTTAAATTAGTGGGATTTACAGAACGGTGGTTCTTTGCAAAAGTAGTTTAAACATAAACAAATTTGTAAGTCGGTGAAATGTAATGTTTGCGTACAGTACTAGTTACATAACATAAAAAAATATATTTGAAATAGCGTGACAAAGCCTGAATATTATTCACATGCATATTTACCTGAATATTTTCTCTGTGCGACTGTGGTGCTCCTAACACAATGAAACATATATTGTCTTGCCCCAACTGTCCATATTGGTCACAATACCATATTTAACTTGTCAATCCATATCGAGTCAATAAGAAAAAGTAAATTTTCCTGCAAAAAAGATGTCATATTGCGAGGATAGGGTTCAGTAGGCAATATGCATATCCCATAAACAATTGCCATTAAGTTTGGATAACCACTGGATTTGGGACTTTAAATTTTAATGTTTATTTGTTATTTGATATGTATTTGGAGCTGGCGAAGTTTGTCCTGAAATACGTCCCAATGTGTCTTACGGATACTTATTATACTATATAGTATCGTAACTCTACTAAGAAAGTCGTTCCTAAAATATGTTCCTAAGCGGTGAACCGAATTTAAGCATTTCTCGCTAAGTATTTCCTTATGCAAAGGTGAAAAAATTCATCTCAGATAAAACCCAACCAGCCAATTCTTGCCAATAGAGCGTTAAACCCGACGGCAAGTGGATTCAACTATGAATTCACGGGTTCCAGATACTACACAGGAACTCCAAATATAGCAATAGAAAAAGTTTCCTCCTCTTATATTTTGTATATCTTATATTTTGTGGAAGCTGGATGAGGAAAGCGGAGGACCGGGATATCTGGCGCAAAATGGGGGAGACCTATGTCCAGCAGTGGACTGCGATAGGTTGAATAGGATATTTTGTATATTAATGTTCGCTTCGCTTGTATTAAATGACATCAAGTTACCATTACCTTGATTTTTTAAATGGACTACTTACCATAATGACGGATGGATAAATAAAGCCTATGCGTTGCGTTTCCTTCGTAGTTTTTATGTTACCAAGCGAAAAATTTCATCAATCCTACACATTGTCTCGTAATAATAACAAAAATCTTAGAAATTTTAAAAATAGTTCACAACGGGAATATAATTAAATCAACAATCAACCGAGAACGTCCACTGCTGAATCCCTTGCAGTTGACATCCATCATAAAATTAAATAACTTAATATTATTAAGTAATGAACTCATGAGCGTCGGTAGGTCATTGGTGTGGACAGTTGCCTTCCGATCTGGAGGGTGCAGGTTCAAATCCGCCGCCAAATGTCTTTTCCAAATTATATGTACGTTTATCCGACGCTCTTAAGGTAAAGGATTACATCGTGATGAAAACTGCACACACCTACGAAGATATTCAAAGGATGTGCGTGAAATCGTCCAGTCTGGACTGAGCCCGCGTGGACGATTAAGGCCTACATACCCTATATGGGTAGGCTCGTGCCCCTCGGTGGGGACTTTACAATGAGCTGGTTCAAAAAATGATCATTTTTGTTCATATATAAAAATAACATAATATTCTGAATTTAATATTGAATAAGTTTTATTATAAAAGAACTTCAGTCTGTTCATATTATTCCCGTTTTCCTTTCTTTTAACATATTAAGACAGCCTTATGTTAAAGCTTTTCCAATATTTCAAGTAACTGAGCTCGTAGTGACACACTTTACCAAAGTTCGTTATGAATTCAAGCATACAAAAGAGTTTTTGAAATTGTTCTTCCAGTAGAAATAGGGTTGTGAAAATTTAATACCTATTTTTATAAAAAGTAAAAACATACGTGCATAACCCATTTGGTAAGTCGTAATTACAGACCAGTTAATCCAAATAAAGGGAAAGGAAATAAACTAGGAAAACAACGGGGACAAATGACGGATTATATAAAGGCATAATAATTAGGTATGAACTGGAAAAATATTCATAAATTTTAATTCAACAAATAACTTTATCAAATAGTTAATGTTATATTTAGATTAGAAAATATATTTATACCGCGTTAAAAAAGCAGCGACTGACATCAGAACTCATAAACAATTAGCTAAGTACATAGCGATGCCGCTGCCTAACTTAACTAATCTACACTCAGAATTCAATATTTTTTTATCGAGAAACGTAATTCATAACCCTACTCACAAAGCTAAGATAGTTCAATCAGCCAAGTTCTGCTCTTCACGTTAATAGAATCCATTTTCAATATCACCACTCGATAGCGGAAATTTGAAAGTTTCAACGGCTTTATTTAAGCTTACCTACATTGCATATTGTCCTAAAGAGAGATAACTCAAACTCGCCTCATCCACTCTTGGTAATTCACCATAACTAACTATTTAATAATAATAAATATTTATCATCATCAGGCCATCAAACGGGCCCCACCTAAGGGCACGAGCTAACCCGCATTTATAGGCCTTAGTCGACCACGCGGGCCAAGTGCGGGTTGGCTGACTGCACGCACAAAGTTTAAATCTCTTCGCAAGCGTACGCAGGTTTCCTCACTATGTGTTCCTTCACCGTAAGAGCGTCTCATTGCACATATTTCGTGTTTCATATAAATGAAAGTAAAAAAATAATATTTGCTAAAATTCCAATAAGGCATTTTATATCATAAGTCGAATTACATTGATCCTGCTTCAGCTGCTGAAGTTAAATTGTTTTTATAAAATACTTCCAAAATTCGGTATTTTCCACCATCCGCAATAAAATACCAAACCTTATTTTTATAAAAGCACACCTTATTTTGTATGTCGTTTCATTGACCACTTTTGTTTATTTGCAATATTGTATTTTTAAATACACTGAAACCAATAAATTTGGACAATTGATGATAGTGAGCAATGACGTTACATATCACCTCATAAAATATATGGAAACGTTCCATTTTGACAGTTCATAAAAAGTACGTCAACGATTAGTGGAGTCAACTACCCAATTATCATAAAGTCGTTTACACCAATACGTATTGAGCCCGCGTGCTGGGGAACAGTTCAATCTCCCCATGACTATGCTAAGTGGGGCTGTAGAGTCACAAAAAATATGATAATAATAACAATTGACGATTCAAAAGTATCTGTAACAGATTTATTTGAATAAAGATTTTTTTTCTTTCTTTCTTTCTTTTAGAGCCTGATGTTGCTGTATTACTTTAACAAGATCCAATAGCGCCATATAGATCCAAATTAATTACGGCAATAATTGCATACCTCACGTCAAATTACTGTAATAATGTGTGGTTGCAGCCATGCCACAATGGGCTTTGAAATTAATAATTATCGGTGTCGTGTGGCCTTAGTATTACTGAATAGTTTAGTTAAACTAAACACCGGTTTGTGACGTTTATAAAATATTGTTTCTTTCAAAAGAATTAGCAGATAACTAAGCAGATAATCATCAATTAAACCAGTGATCCCAAAGGTGGATCATAGCGTTGATCCTAACTTGTGATACAAATATACTTTCAAAGTTAGGTTACTACATACTGAAGTTATTGATTACAGTCAAATGGTTGGATTACTTAACATATTCGCATCACTATTAAATTCCCTTTCATATGCTACCTAACGTGAGATCCAGTTTATTGCTAAGTTAAAAAGTAAACCATGACCATGGAACGTTTATCGTTTATTTTCATAAACCAATATTATTTTCTATGTATTTAAGGACAACCAACATAACAAACGATGATATCATTCACAGTTTTTAACTTATAAGTAACATAACAAATCGCTGTTATTCTTAAAAGCTGCCACAACATGCACTAATATATGCCTTATAAAAAATACTTAAAATTTCAAGAATCAAAAATCATATGAAATTATATTTGAAACAAAGATATTTTCCGGACATAAAAGCATCTAATAACAAAGATTTAAATAAGAACCAAGCACATAAAAGATAACGCTAAACAAGCAATGGATTCAGAAGAAACGCATTAACTTCCATTTTAGATTTACAGGGCAACAAACATCACCTTATTCAGGGAAGTCGTGGGAAATTTCGCATGTGCATGTTTACGCACAACGTTATCAGTTAATTACTGGCGACCCTTATCAATGTAGCCTATAGATACAATGTTTCTATAGCATTGGCCTGACAGCTTCGCGACTCGTCTGACGTGTAAGGTTACGTCAATTATGTTTTTCTACAGTGCCACCTTTGTAATAAAAGTCGTTTTTTTTTTTCAGTTTAAGTCTTAGCAAAAATTTGATGGCCAGTAACAAAGCACTGTTAAGTTCTGAAACGGAAAAAAATATCACATTATTATATAACGGGCATAAATGATCCAAATATGACAACATGCGCGTTTTATTTGTAATTGATTAACGATGTCCTTGCCAATTGGGTGTTTATGTAACTAAACCTTAGATAAACAAAAATATAATCGCACTCAAAAAGTATCCGCGGCAAAAGTCTGCCCATCGCGTTAGTTGGGCAAAATTTTCATTCATAATCACGTCGCTCGCTACATGTCGTCATGCCATAGTAGTGTGCTCGTGCTTTTGATTTTGTACTTTTTCTGAGTCGTCTAGGTAGTTACCACCGCCGTGTGAAATATCGTCCCGAGAAATAGAAGTGTTTTGCACTTCTGGGTTTCGTAATAAGGACACTGTAGCCTGTTCGCCTACGCCTACGTCGCCTTAGGTGACGGGCGCAGTGCATTGTTGGCGGAAAATAATGACTTCTTACCTATTATTATTAATTTTTAACAACACTGCATCTGTCATGGTCAGGCGTATCACTTACGAGGCGAGCACACTGATTGACACATTCACATGTGACAAAGAAAGACTAACCATAACCACATTCTATCTTAGATAAGCAGAAGTTGTATTCCTATGTTTTCATATGTAGATTTTTGCTATTGTTCAAAATTCTAAGTTCGTCATCATTTGCATAGAGTGAGAGTCAGGGAATATATTTATAATTATGCCTGAGCATTTTTTGGGGATACATATTTACTTTACAAATGCAATAAACTAAACGTTCCGTCCATTTGTATTGACACGCCTCAAACGGATACGTTCTTCTGGGCAGCACGAATAACTGCCAAGTAAATACTGCCTCGCTGAAGTCTCACATCCGCTATATCCGGAGCGCTCAGCCTTCTTGTCTTTGATGTAGTTTAAATGCAAATACTAGAAAGACCAGTCCGACGTAGTAAATGTAATGTTATATTTGTATCGTTGTCATACTAGAAATGAAAGTAGTAATGATAGTTTATTTTAATAGTATTGATGAAGAAGCCATCTGAAAAAATTAACCATTTAATTGGATGCCTAGGCCGTTCGTCAAAAGCCGGCATTCAATTAAAGTTTACTTGGCAATTACTTTTATTTGGCACTTTCATGTTCAACTACACTGGTCAACAAATTATTATCTTTTGTAAGCCCACAAAAAGGATTAAACTAATTTTGAGAGAACAATAAAAAACAAACACAGTGATACTATTTTAAAGTTTTAGTTAGCTCGGGTTTTTGGTGGATACCTATAGGAGACTTTACGGTCCAGTTAATAGCTAATTCCGATTCATGAGTTTTAATCATTTTAAAGTAAAATTCAGATAAATTTTCTTTTATAATTAAGTTTTACAGCTTCTCTTCTCAAATTTAAACTAATCCGCTAGCATTGCTTGGGTCCATTTTCCTTGATATCGCCATGTTCCATGTCCACAGTTCTTGATGGCAGCATCCACCATGCTCAATGGTACGCCCCCCCCCCCATATTTAGAGGTAGACAATCGACACGTGAGTCCAACTTATGTATTTTTAGGCACATTTTACATTAATTAAACCTTACCTTAACCTTAACTTCTATCAACATACCAAGTTTTAATAAAACCTTAAAACGTGAAAAATTTGATATGATACTTCCTCCCCTATTTGAAGGGTTTGGGGGTGGATTTTGCAAAAAAATATTCCATAGTTTTTCGTTTCTGACAAATAGTCCGCATACCAAATTTCAGCGTCGTACTACAAAAATTGCGGAATGTTCCATACAAACTTCCAACCCCCATTGTAGGGAAGTGGGGGGTGAAAACGGGACAAAAAGTAGCCTAAAATCTTTTCTAGGTTACCTTCTATCAACATACCAATTTCATAAAATCCGTTCAGCCGTTTAGGCGTGAAAGCGTAACAAACAGACAGACAGACAGAGATATTTTCACATTTATAATATTAGTATGGATAATTGCACAAAAGCAAGAGATAATCAATACATAACATTCACTGTGTACGCTGCTGGCGCCATATTTATTTTGATGACTAGTGACTACTAGTACAAGTAGGGAAAAGCAGAACTAAATTTGAATCACTTGGCTGAGCCTTGATCAGTCATATCGAAAGGGCTTACTTTCCATATGCCAAGTTGTTAAACGTTGAGTGATTTAGTTCAATCACTATCGGCCTAGGTATAGAGCTGGATGCCGGCTTTTAACGAACGGTCTGGATATCCAATTGGATGGCTAATTTGACGAGCGATGTCGCCATCGACTACATACCTATCAATCATCATCATGATATGTCCCCACCTAGGGGCACGAGCCTACCCGTGAATAGTGTAAAGGCCTTAGTCGTCCACGCGGGCCCAATGGGGATTAGCTGACTTCACGCACAACTTTAAATCTCTTTGTAGGCGTGCGCAGGTTTCCTCACAATGTTTTCTGTCACCGTAAGATGATAATTTCAATTCGAAAAATACATTGGGTACGTGGCGAGATCTGTACCTGCACTCTCCAAATCGGAAGGCAATAATCCAATGAGCCACCGACGCTCAGGACACCATAAATAGGACATTATAAATAATTAGAAGTATATTATTTTAACCAACGCTGAAAGATCTCGCAAATGACGAACTTTTTCTCCAAGTAATCTCTCACGGCCTGACAAAATGTTTTTTGAATTTGTCTTTTCACATTTCACGTACCAATCCCTCGCAAGGTGTCACAAACTATAAAACTCTCAGATAAGTAATACTGACAGTTCTTTGAAAGTTATTACTGATCTTGAAAATACTTGGACACTTGTCAACAGGTTTCATTTATCATTATGGTGTCCTTTAGTTCCCTTGTGCGTGTTATAAATAATAAAAAAACTCAATTTAATCGTATGAAAGGTATGATATATTGTGTTTTGTTATTGTAGAAAAGAAAACTATCGGTAAATGTTATTATTTAAAATTCCTGTTCCTTGTTCAAGGAAAGGGCTATATTAATTGTTATTTATTTAATTTGGGAATTTCTGCTTCGGCACGAATGGTCTAACTAGGCCAGAATGATACCTGAGATAAACAATTCGATTATATTTTCCTAAATGCAACTCAACTTTTTATCAAAACAATATGTTCCCCATGGCAATAAAAATATTCAATAAACTGCCTGATGAGTTTCAAACCTTGCCACTTCGTCTCTTTAAAAAGAATTTAAATGCTTGGCTTCTAAACAATTGTTTTTATAGTCTGATGGAATATTAAAATCGGCCAGCCTTTTGACATCTTTATTTGTGCTATTCATTATTTACATTTGACATTTTTATTCCATTTATTGTATTGAACTTATATAAATTTAGTAATTAATATTGTAATTATTAATGCAATATAAATACGTAGGGTGTTCAACAAGTCTTGACGTGTCTGCAGACGCTATACGTAAGCCGTAATTTTTAGGTTCATCAGTAAGTGTCGTCAATAACAAGTGTAAACACGTTTGTTTTAACTTGTTAAAGTTTCTATTTTAGTTAAAGGAATTTTTGAAAAAAGTCGTGATGACGTCGTGGAGTAAACGAGACTATCGTGTAATTATCTGTAATATTTTTTTTTTTATTATAAATGGGTTTACGTTTGACCTCAGTCTCGCCTGATGGTAAGCGATGACGAGGCCTATGATGGTACACGTTTACCCAGAAAATGCCTATTCACTCTGGCCTTAAATACACCGAGGTTATAAGCCTCTGGAAACACAGAAGCCGGAAGATCGTTCCACTCCCGAACTGTGCGAACCAAAAAAGACGCAGAGAACCGCTTTGTGCGAATTGCCGGAAAGTCAACCACATGGGATGAAAGCACTCCCGGCGTCTTGTGGTCCCTGGTAAAATGTGGAGGGTGGGTATCAAGCTGTGAAGTGCCTGCGCGCACTCTCCAAAATACACCTTATAAAAAACCGACAGACAGGCGACTTTACGCCGATGCTCCAAACTCTGGAGTTTGGTTCCAACGAGCGTATTGTCGCCTATGAGTTTCCTGGCTCTTCGGTCCACCGAGTCCAAAGCATTTAGCTGATATTTGGCAGAGCCATCCCAAAGGTGGCAGCAATACGACCGAACTTGTGCTTGATACAAGTGGAGCAACTGTTCCGGTGTGAAGTATCGCGAACCTTAGAGAGATGCCAAGTTTTTTGGCAGCATTTTGGCTTAGACTCAATAGAACTTCCGAGTTGAGGTTGGAAGAGAAATCCATACCTAGGAGCTCAAGGTGATTCTTTATCGGTATCGGTATATTTAGGAAGGAGGGAGTCAAGTTTAAAAGGGCTCCGTTTTGCGGAAACAGACACGCCTGGGTTTTGCTGCATTGAATTCGACAAGGTTAGCTTCACCCCAGTCGGACACAGCTTTTAACTTTAAATTCAACCTCTCCACCATAGCTTCTCTAAGGGCGAGTCCCTTCGCCCTTAGAGAATCCAGTTCCCGCGCCAGTCTCAGCGACACTGGCGCGGGAACTGGATGTGTATCTCTCTGTAACAGTGCTATCGTCTGCGTATCCAAAGATACCTGGGTAAAACAGATCGTTGATGTGCAGTAGGAAAGAGTGTTGCAGACAGAACAGACCCCTGAGGAACACCGGCATTTAAAGCCAATAAGTCAGAAGAGCAGCCGTCAATGACCACTCTTATAAAACGTTCACTCAGGAAGTCGGATATCCAGTCACACAGTGTTGCAGGTATACCATATGATGGAAGTTTGCTTTTGAGACTGTCATGCCACACCCTATCAAATGCTTCGAGTGTCAAGAGAAACAGCGAGAGCTTCACCGTGTTTCTCAATGGTTTCGCCCCATAGGTGAGTGACATACGCGAGAAGATCACCGGCATTTAAAGCCAATAAGTCAGAAGAGCAGCCGTCAATGACCACTCTTATAAAACGTTCACTCAGGAAGTCGATATCCAGTCACACAGTGTTGCAGGTATACATATGATGGAAGTTTGCTTTTGAGACTGTCATGCCACACCTATCAAATGCTTTCGAGATGTCAGAGAAACAGCGAGAGCTTCACCGTGTTTCTCAATGGTTTCGCCCCATAGGTGAGTGACATACGCGAGAAGATCACAGTGGACCGATCACGGCGAAAACCGTACTGACGATCACTCAGCATTGTTATCCTCTAGGTATGCCAGGAGCTTCTTGTTTATCACACGTTCCATACTTTTACAAAGTAAAGAGTGATAGCAATTGGTCGATAATTGGCAGGGTCGGCGATTGCCCTTCTTGGTACAGGTTGCACGTTAGCAATCTTCCAAGACTTCGGGACCTGTCCTGTTTTAAGAGATAGGCGATACAGGCGTGTCAAAATAGGAGATAACTCAGGCGCACAATTTCGCAAAACCACTGCAGGGATCCCGTCAGGACCACTGGCTTTATTCACGTCAAGAGTACGAAGCGTGAGAAGAACTTCCTTCTGATGTATGCGAATTTCTGTAGCACAAACCCGCATGGTTGTATACTGGAGGTGTTTATTCCAGCATCAAGACGCGAATAGCTTGCAAATAGAGAAGCTAGTAAATCAGCTTTCTTCAGCAGAATGAGCCAGAGATCCATCGGACTTCAGCAGTGGCAGCAGTTCGGCGCGGTTTAACTAAACAAGAATGTTTTGATGAGATGTGTTCTGTTTTTGGTCATGAAGCTCCATCTATAAGAAACCGGAACGATGGATAGTCAATGGTACACTGAGATTTGCCTGCCTCAAGTGTTCGAGAACTCCAAATCGACGACCGAATTCGGGACTCCGCTCATGGTTCCTACATCACGATAATGCACCAGCTCATAGAGCTGGCGTTACTTCGCAATTTCTGAGAGTATCTGGTATAAAAGTACTTGACCACCCTCCCTATAGTCCCGATCTTGCACCCTGCGACTTCGGTTTATTTCCATTCGTGAAAAACCGCATGAAAGGGCGAAAGTTTTCTACTAAAGGAGATTTGGTTCGAGCTTTTCATGAAGAATTAGATTTAATTCATAAAGAAAAGTGGGAGGACTAGATAAATGAGTGGTTTGTGCGTATGACTAAATGCATTAATTGTAACGGGGCTTATTTTGAAAAATATATATAACTATACGACAGTATTTATTGAACACCCTACGTATTTGCACACCGGCACGCAGTGACCCGGTATAACGACATTGTGACCTTATGTAATACTGACTACCTGTATAAGATTTAACATTCGTTATGCAAATAAAATGATTTGATTTTGATTTTGAACAATAAAGAAACTAGATGCACAATCAAGATTATGGATAGGAATAAGTTCACAACGAATAAACATACATATTTACTTTTTCTGTAAATAGAAACACACAACAGGATGTTATGTTTATTTTTTTACTATGACCTGATTAGATACAATCCATCAAAGTTATGTCTAATGCAATAAATTTAGTACCTACGGTTACTTTTATCAGCTAAGTTATTTGCTAAAATAGTTCATAGAATACGAATACAGCATACAACAAAATATACCTCTACATTTGCAACCTTTAAGCCGTATCACTGTAAACGTGACCTTTAACTGAACACGTGAGATTAAAATTAGGCCGGCACAACATCTGAATAAAAATAAGGCTTCATGTCTGTACTTAGGTTCTAGCAGTTTTTGTATTGTTGCTTATACTTTTATCATTATTATACCAACATTTAATTAGTGTTTAAGTAATGGTTATTAATCTTTTATCCGCCAGAATTTTAAACACAATAGAAAACCAACGAGGAAAGCGGAGGACCGGGATATCTGGCGCAAAATGGGGGAGACCTATGTCCAGCAGTGGACTGCGATAGGTTGAAGAGAGAGAAAATTGATTATGTTTTCTAGATTTACGTGACTGCTGTAGTTAAAACAAACGAACAAAAAAACGTTATTCTAGTAAATCTATTACAGATACTTTTGAATCGTCAATCGTCTCTCTGTCGCTATTGAGGCTACCAACAGAGACCTCACCAGTATTGCTGAGTGGAGTCGTTCCTTCGGCTTGATGGTTAATCCAGCGAAAACTCAGACCATCATCATAGGTAGCCATTGGTACATTGCTCGGATTAAGCATGATTTGTTACCCCAGATAATCTTTGATGGAACTCCTATTCCCTACAGCCGTAAAGTTAAAAACCTGGGCGTAATGTTTGATGACTCTCTTTTGTGGAATCACCAGGTATCAGAGGTAAGTAGGAAGGTGTTTGCCGCGTACGGTCTCTTAAGCGTCTCAAAAATCTATTGCCGACCAAAACCAAAATCAGTTTGGCACATTCGCTTCTCCTTCCTATACTGGATTATGCAGACGTTTGTTATCCTGATTTATCAGTTCAACTATTAAACAAGCTCGAACGTCTGCAGAATCTCTGTATTAGATTTATATTTGGCCTGCGGAAGTATGACCACGTCTCTTCTTATAGGTCCCAACTTCAATGGCTGCCTATTGCCCGTAGAAGGGACTGCCACATTCTATCCCTCCTTTACTCTATTCTTTCCCACCCTTACACCCCTCCGTATCTTAAAGATCGCTTTATTTTTCATTCTGCAACCTTGGTCCGCAATTTGCGTGCCAGTTCTAAATTAACGCTTGACCTGCCGTCTCACAAGACTGACTTCTATGCGAGGTCTTTCACAGTTCGAGCAATCAAGCTGTGGAATTCCTTGCCTGAGGACATTCGTCGTGCACCGTCTCTTGAGACTTTTAAGAGCCGTATTAAAAAACATTACTTGGAACAAAAAATCTCTTTGTGATCTTTACTTTCTTTCACTTTTATTCCTGTGCTGTAGGTACTGTATCTGTCATTCCTTTCATATAATTCTGATTGTAGTTTGTTTATCCTATCTTCCATTAGTTAGTTTATGTATTAGTTATTATATACATATATCTATTAGTTTATTCTTTAATTTTTATGTAGTAGTGTGTACTTAGTATATGTACTATTTTGTTATTATTTTGTAGTTATTTAGAATAACGATTTTACTTGTTTTGCACTAGCCCGCTGACCGTTACGCATTGTTCTTTCATCCAAAGGTTGCCTGGAAGAAATTGCTACCTAAGCAATAAGGCCGCCCATGTTGTACTTGTTTTTTTTTCTGTTATCTGTTGTTGTATGTTTTTTTTACGTGCAATAAAGTATTTTTTATCTTTATCTTTATCTTTGTTATTATTATATTTTTTATGACTACCACCGATTCGGAATACGTACAATCTTCGATAGAGCCGGCAAGGAACTCGATAGTCACTTTTTTAAACTTTTTATATCATTATCATGTAAATTTTTTATCGTCATAGTTCTACGATTTTGATATTGGTGAACATATTATAAATGAGATGCATATTTAAAAATACGTATAAATACGACATACCTACATTATAAACAGTAATTTAGGTCCGTACGTAGCGTGCTATGCAATTGTACCTACAAATTTGCTTATTATTTTTGTCTTGAATGTGTTGAAAAGTAGATACAGTAAAATATTAACGTAACTGATAACCAATACTAACCAGTATAAATATACAACGTAGAATGTGCGGTTTAAAGGGAAGTTTGAAATTCTTTCCCCTATGTCAGCTATAAGGCCTGCTTAGGAATTTCATTTGCAATCTAAAAGCATATTGCTTGTTACCAAAGAAAATATTTTGGCAGTATCACCTTTATCAGTTCCGAACATACGCTTCCGTGGCAAGGAATTTGTATACCATGAAGCGGTTTACAATTTTGACAAACCGTCTTTTGATACATTTTATTACTCCTATAGGTACCATAGTTCACGTTATGTTACAAGCTTCAATAAGGCGTCATGGTGCTGTTTGTCTATTTGTTTATTAACTATTTAACAGAAAATAACTATAATTATAAATGATAACCCATGTGGTGTAATGGTCGAAGACATCGACTACTACAACAAGAGTTCCGGGTTTGATACCCGGGCAGTACAAACATTTGTGTGCATGCACATTTCGCTAATATTGGTCTGGGTGTTCCTATGTATAATATGTATGTATTAACAACAAATTATATAAGTATGTTTATTCGTTGTTTCGAACTCATATTACAGGCTAATGCTTAGTTTGGGGCTAGCTGGCACTGTGTGTATACCATTGGATATTTATTATCTCTTCAACCTATTGCAGTCCACTGCTGGACATAGGTCTCCCCCATTTTGCGCCAGATATCCCGGTCCTCCGCTTTTCTCATCCAGCGTCCACCAGCGACCTTCCGCAAGTCGTCGGTTCATCGGGCCGGAGGGCGACCTTGTTTAACGCGTTCAAAGTTCGGCCTTTGGGAGTATGTAATATCTCATACGCTATACAACCTTTTTATTATTTAATATATAACATCTGTGTATAGAAAAGAAAAAAGAGACATCCCGGTCCTCCGCCTTTCTCATCCATATCTCATCATATCTTTCTCATCATTTATTTATAATACTAATTAAAAGACTCATATGTAGGAATTTGTAATTAGTATTATACAACTACCATATTGTTATACTTTAATAAAGTGTTTTTAGTAAACTGTAAATCTTCTAAAAATAAATAAATAATAATGCAGAAGAATTAAGATATTTTGTGAAATTGCATGTTATGTAAGAAATGCCGACTTCAGTTCGTATGCAGAATAAAATAGTGTTAATCCAAAAGTTTGATCTGATTCATGGACGTATAAAACGGACATGTTGTTAAAATTTATAATGTGACTCCTCAATGACAGTTGCTGTCTATATTATTTTGGAAAATATTATACTGTCATTTGTGGTAAATTCATTTAAATTTTAAACAATAAATATGTAATCATATAGTTAAATTAGCTACGAAAAGTAATTCCTTTTTATCTCCTTTTGACCACTTAGGTTTTAGACCATTTTACTATGCTAAAGCTATGTTCTTTTCTGTTATACACTTTTGTTTTCATCAAGACTCCCTATATATTTTATAGCTACAATTAGATTTTATATATTGAGAAATATAAAAAATCTAATTGTAGCTTTTATAGGCATATTTTTATCCATGTCAAAATTGTAAGTAAGAATTTGTTTGCTGTACGTTTCGCGGAACTGCTTCGCACGTCCGACATAAAATTAAATTCAAAGCAGGCAGCTCGCTTGCAAATAAATTCTCAGGCAAGATTTGAGCAGGTGGATTTTAAAATGCGCGTCGTCCATTCAGCTGAATATAACATATGCTGTGAGAAAATTGAAAACCAAACTGCGACGTAAATATACTTTATTTATGGACTTTACGAGTTAATACTACGTAATAAGAGTTCTTGACGAACTGGTTTTGAAGGCACTGCAGTTCATCATCATCAGCTCATTAGACGTCCCCACCGAGGGGCAGGAGCCTACCCGTATAGGGTGATTAGGCATCAGTCGTCCACGCAGGCCCAGGTTTCCTCACGATGTTTTTCCTTCACCGTTAAGAGCGTCGGATAACGTACATATATTTTTCGAAAATTCGAAATCTCATTGGTACGTGGCGAGATTTGAACCACAGCCCTCCCGGTAGGAGGGTAACAGTCCACACCATTGAGCCACCGACGCTCTATAACATATGCTGTGAGAAAATTGAAAACCAAGCTGCGACGTAAATATACTTTATTTATGGACTTCGACGAGTAGGTACTACGTAATAATAATTCTTGACTGATTGTAGGTTTTGAAGGCACTTTATTTAGTGATATTATTTTTTAAGAGGCTGATGACATTGTCTGTCGTCTTGTAAAATGTTTGTCTGGTATTCTAAAGATAAGGACGGAGTCTCGCTAACATCAAGTGTGTCAAAATCCGGCCAGTTTTTGTATGGAAAACCACAAAATATTTGATTCGCATCTGTCGTCAGGGCCATAGATTATGTTAGGAAAAAAATCTAAAACGAGCATGGTATTTTACAAAAACCGCAGTGAACAAATGAAAAATAATCCAGAAATTACGTTTCAAAGGTAGACGAACAATCAGATTACATATTTTTAGTTTAAGCCTTTAAATCGTATTTTTTATACGTCCATACTGGTGATAGTATTGACAATATCTCAGAGTACCAAATTATATCCTTCAACACTGCAATGGGTAAGCTTATTAGGAAGCCCACTGGTTATCTTTTTCAGATAAACACACTCAAAATATGAATACATTGTCTGTAGAAATCCAATGGTTGTGCGTGAAGTCGGCCAATCCGTACTGGGCCCGATTGGACTACCACGGGCGTGTGCCCCTCAGTAGGGACATATAATGGGCTGATGATGATGATATTATCTGTGAAATGTTTTTAAAACTGATTGACTACATATAAAGGTTAAACCTTAACATCAACATATATCGAACATTTTTATTCACAAGTTTAGATCCGAAATCACACGAGTCTAATGCAGATTGGGTATAATGCAAATAAGAAAGTTAAAGAGAGTTATTACACGTGTATTCAATAACAAGTGCGCTAGGCATAACAATTTAAAAGTGAACCATAAGACTATACCACTACCCTTCGCCCGTCATCCAAGACGATCCATGAGCCCTAATATGGCTTGTTAGGCCAAATTTGGTCTTAGTAATAGTATACGCTAACACACTGTTAGTATAATTCGACTGAGCTCCAAAAAATCATTTCATTAAACATATTGACATTCGATAGTACATAATAAAAGTATAGCCGAAGGATCTCATAAGATAAATCGAAGCTCATAAGTCTTCACGCATCTTATGACCCCCAAGAGTCGGTGACCCTCTTATCGTTTTTGCGGATGCCTGAATTTGTGCTCCCGTTTGTTTAACGATAGATTGGCACTAGAAACACTTGTGTGATGGAGTAAAAATATCCTCAATTTTTGCAGTCAGAATATTGGCTGGTTTTTTATATTTTTTTATGTTATAAGTGTACAGGATGGCCAGGGCGCTCACCTGATGGTAAGTGATACGCGTAACCATGACAGAGCGGCATTGAAGGAGACAAACAACCAATAGACAGTTATTCATCATCAGCTCATTAAACGTCCCCACCGAGGGTGTTAACCCTACCCGTATAGGGTGCGCCTTAGTCGTCCACGTGGGCCCAGTGCGGATTGGCAACCTTTGAATCTCTTTGTTGGAGTGTACAGGTTTCCTTACGATGTTTTCCTTTTGCCGTAAGAGCGTCGGATAACGTACATACAATTTCGAAAACACATTAGTACATGGTGGGATTCGAATTATTTGTTTAGCAACTTTAATTCATATACTATAATCATTCATGGCCAATGTAACCTAAACGTACCTATCGCAGTTTGATGAAATTATAGATCCCAAAACTTTGCCTTCCCATAAGTTGCTGTCAGTCTTGGGGTCCAAAATGTGTAAGTTACAGAACTGCCGTAACGTGCGAGCGTGCTGTGAAGCGACACTGTAACAAGTTAACTTCGATAAAACAATGTTGATCCATCGAACCGCAAACTTTAAGGCTCGTATTCTAGCACGAGACTCAAGCGTTGATCTTCACTTAAGTAACAAGAGAAAGGGATAGTGCTCTATACGATAAATAGCACCATCTCTTTCTAACTAAATTTAAGTAGAGATCAATACAACTAGAATACGGGCCTAAAGGTTTACTTACCGTTGACAGTTGCAAAACTAAAGAGTACACCAGATAGTACTAAAAAGTATAATATATGTATTTACAAACACATATATATATTATATATATAATATATAATATTATATATAATATATATATATATATATATATATATATATATATATATATATATATATATATTATATATATATATATATATATATGTATATTTATCCGTTGTTTAGTACCCATAATACAGGCTTCACGCTTAACTTGGTGATAGATGGCGCTATGTAAATGTCAGTGTATATTTATTTATTATTATTATTATTTTCCTAGTTTTTGCTGCCTATCAGTTAGTTTTTTGATAGGTAAAGCTGTGTTTAGAGCTGAATGGTGAGACAGGCAGTGAACTGTAATGGCCGCGCACCACTAAGATCTTTTTGATCAAACTCAAACTCAAAAATGTTTTTTCAAATAAATCATTACATGACACTTTTGAATCGTCAAGAAGTTATTTTAATGAATCTACCACCGGTTCGGGAGGTTGTTATCTACCGAGAAGATACTGGCAAGAAACTCGTGTAGTTACTCTTTTCAAAAAATGGGGTTTACAATGTTCTCATTTCGAGTCAAAATTTATATAATACTATTCGTTTTTACATAGCGTAATATGTCTAATTTATATAATTTATATATCATCCTAATACATTATTTTTACTTGGAACACAATGCGAGCACATAAGACCAAATAATGTTATCGGCTAAATAGTCGTTAACACGTAATTCCTTTTTTCAAAGGGTACTTTTAATAATAGCTTTAAACTTAAGTAAGGGAAGATCGACAATATGTTGTGGTACTTTATTAAAATACTTTATACAATTACCAACAAAAGATTTACCACTTTGTGTAGCCGAAGATTTGAACAGCAAGTTTGTTTCTATTCCAGTGTTGGACTGTGAAGATCACAGTTTATCAAACATATGAATATTTTTACGCACGTACGTTAAATTCTCATAATATATTGTTGACGCTACTGTCATTATACTAATTTCTTTGAAAATTCTCTAAGAGAATCACGGGTTAAGTTGGTAAATAGCGCGAACTGCTCTTTTTTGCAGTACAAAAATGGTTTGTATGCCAGCAGCTGCACCCACAGCAACATGCCGTATGACATAACACTATGAAAATAACTAAAATAAACCAATCTTGCTGTTTCAACATCTGTCAGAATTCAGTCAGAAGTCAGATCGTTTTTCTCTTTATGCAGGAATGATTATATTTCACTGCCTGTCATTATTTAATGTATTTTATTATTTACAACTATATTAAATTTTCAGTTTATTAAAATAGTTTCGGCAAGCGTAGCGTAAGTCGCCCTCCAGCCCGGTGGACCGACGACTTGCGAAAGGTCGCTGGTGGAGGCTGGATGAGAAAAGCGGAAGACCGGGATATCTGGCGCAAAATGGGGGAGACCTATGTCCAGCAGTGGACTGCGATGGGTTGAATAGGAAAATACTTTCAAATTTATCAACTTACAAGCTGTCGCTAGTGGTATTACACGTATTGTAGTAAAAAACAGTTATTTCAATATTACGAATGGACACTCCAATTTAATTTAAATGTATAGACCACAGACATCCGAATATACAATTAGACTGGACAAGCCGCCAAGTTTATACGCAGTCCCAGTGTCGCAATTTATTTTCGGATCTTACCTGTAAAAAGTTATTATATTTCTTGGTAAATTTACTGATTCATTGCGATGATGGCATGTTACAATGGCATTTTGGGAAAAAACGGTAATTTCTTCTAATATTCGTGCGTCTTGACTCGTCTCACAGAGCGTAAACTGGCAGCCAGTGTATGCTCTTTGAGCTTACATTTGTCGCACTTAAAAACGCGGCTTGCCCCATCTCCTGTATTGGGAAATGTGTGGTATAGACTCAAGGGGTCAAATAAATAAAATATATTTATAGAAAAAAAAATTGCCACGGGATACTTCAACCTTTTTAACATCAGGTCACGAAAGAACAAAAAGTAGATCACATTAATTAAGGCCATGATATCAGAGGGTCGACAATTTTATTAAATTGGTTTCAATAAAGCTGTGTAAAGAGAAACGCCCTCGTAAAACTGAGCAGAAGGATTTGCAATTAACGGATGCAAATTAAAATACTGGTATTGAGAGCTAATAAAATTGATGTCAAATTGTGAAGGCTTATTTGAAAATTTTGAGCAATAAATTGTGTTGAGTTTGACAACTTGCGTAATATATTGATTTTAGTTGTGATGTAAAGGGTCACAGAATAAATCTATTGAGAGCTAGCAAACCTCACTTAAACGTGGTGCCTTCTGCCGTATGGCGAACGAGGCTCTGATGACTCACCAACATGCACTGGACCTGCGCATTCTAGGTTAACTAGCTCTCCCCGCAACGCCCTAAGCCGATTTTCGAGTCACACTCTGGGACGCCCTTTGGCTCGTTGTGTAAATTTTGAAGGCTAAAAACCTTACCGTTCGCTTTTTGGCCGGTGAAGCTGTAAAGGCCATCTGCGGCCATCAACAGTAATCAGTTGGAAAAAAAATCAAAGGCTGATTACAGCCCGGAGCCCCCATATTTGTAAATTATTAACGATGGCCTTTGTTTCGTACATTTGTGATATCACTTACTATTACGCAGTGTCTACTCATTTGCTAACTTCCTTGTACATATTTTATTATACCTACTATACAGATATTTTGTCTATAATAGGTTTTGACTATTATGTGTAATTCAGGAATTTCTAACATCAGTAACTGTTAATAGACGCATAAAAAACTCCGTAAAGAATAAACGGTGATACCAGGCGCCCATAAAAATATGGAGGTATCGAGATCGCGTCTGTTCCTTATTGCCCGTTTTTGCGGAAACCTTACCGCGTGTACGCCTGATTGAATGTAAAAAGGCAAAAATCCTTGAACAAATTACCTCTTCATGATACGAATAAAAAAGAATTAGATGCGTACCATTACGAGATTTCGCTCAATTGAGAATCGTTGAAATGCTAAGAAAGATCAGTCATGTCTTAACATATTTCAAATGGAACCTATCCTTGAATGTTATAAACTTCTATGCACAGCTCCGTTATTGTATAACATGTTTCCGATAAATTAGGCAAAAAAGGAAGGTAATTAGTTTTGTAAAATAGTAGCATACGTAGTTACTTTAATGTATTCGTTAGCAGACCAATTATAAATATTTATTCCTTATTATATTTTGTATGTCTACTATTATTGTCAAGTTTTCATTTATTACAGATTGAATTTTTAAAATTCATAATAACTTAATCATAATTACAGTAAGTATTCTATTGTTCAGAAACTTATTTACGTCATAATTAAATCGACTATCTCTGTTGTGGAGGATCACACAAAAAAACAATAATACCTAAATAATTACGCTTTCCGAGCTTACAAGGCAGTATTCCTCGAATGTCTTTTATCATTTTTTACACCATTTACTAAAAAAATGGAACGCGGAAGCTGAAGTCTATTCTGCCATGGTAATAAACAACCATTAACGATTTCCTTGCACAATTTATCTTCGCTATTTGGAACCTCCTAATTCCTGACTTCTCCCGACGTTTTATTCTTTTACCGGTAAATTTAACTTCCGCTGAATATAATTCCAAATGTATTGAAAATATTTATCCGCTAGGAATCATTCCTACCTAATACAAAGTAGAAAAGAAGACCTCTTTACTACGTTATTTATATAATGCGTATCTCAGCATAGCATATTGTGCATGTCGCTGCAAAGACTGGAGGAAAGTGGAGGAGCATGATTGACGCTGAATGGGGAGACCTCTGTTTAGCATTTTACAGTGTACTGAATTACTGATATAGGTAAATGTGTGGTGGCATCAAATTCCTATGAAAAATAGACTTCTGACACCGAAATCTACCCCAAAGACATACTGGTCATAACGGGCTCTCATATTTTTAGTTCAAACTAAGTACACTAGCCCGTGGTTCATACTGCATAACATAAATGTGAGTCGGGTGACTTGGCTTAGCGATACAGGTTATAGTTGGACAGATTTAACATGTATCGCTAAGTCAAGTCCATTATAATAAACCACGAAAAGACCATAAATATTAAGGCCCTGTGCATATTAGATCTTAATCCTGCTCGGTGGTAGACTCGGTACTGAGTCATCTAGATAGGTACCTGTGTATGTAGTGAAACAAAATAATATGTGTTCGTTGTGTTTCCTGGAATTCCGTATGTATCCTGTAAAATAGACGAGAGTGACAACAGATTAAATTAGTTACACTAATTAGTTATTTAAATATCAATTTGAGCCCTAAGTAGTACTATAGTAAAGCCCAAAATAGCACACGAACAACCTTGCTTGCGTTAAAATAACCTCCAACAATAGCTGCCTGATTAATAACTGCATTTTCCGAGGGATTTTAACCAGAGCGCCCTTTGTAGGCTGAGTAATTCGATCACACCGCTTCGGGAGTATCGCGAATTTTATGAGCCATAACTTTAATTTAAAACTGTCCAGTAAAGTCAGCCATGTTCTTTCCGCAATTGTTCACATCCCGATTGACAGTTATTTAATTCACCAACATTTTAACCAGATCGGTTGAGAATTAGAACAAATTCCAGCTTACTTTATTGGCGAATCGTTTTCACAAAATAGAACAGCATATCGAATAAATAAAATAAAGAAAGCGAAGCTCAAGAAGAATGCTCAATTCAAGAAAATTTATTTTTTGAATTGATCATTATTCTTCAGCTTCGCTTTTAAAGCCTTTTTTATACCCTAATGAACGGCATTCCACTAATTGACGTTTAGTAACCAATTCCTTATTTGAAATTTATCTAAATACATGAAAGGATGAAATCTTAAAAAAAAGTACTTCGAGAGTAATCTAGTATTAAGGTTTTTATAAAACAGTTGCATATGTTTGAGGTTTGAAAAACGCATTTTCGTGTTCGCAAGTTCGGATCTTGCATGATAATGGAAGTCATGGGATAGTAATAAGGACCGTATATCTAGATTTTTCTTTATTTTGTTTGGATTGTAACAGTGCTTAATTGTATTCCATACAGTTTACTTTTGTGTATTTATTATTTTTGTGTATCGATATAAATGCTGTATCTTGTCAAAGTTTGGCAACATAATTTTACCACGTCAAACGGTGGGAACCTTTAATCGTATAGCACTGCCAATATATTTTTTATTTCTCCTTACCTGTAGTTCAACATCTTTTAATATTTGTTATTGTTTACTTTTTTATTCAAAAACTTTATATCGTCGCAACAAATAAAAAACATTGAACGATTGTCACTGTTCCAGTGTATACATCTAACTTGATTTATCGCAGTGTTCCAATGTGTGACCCAATCTCTAGATGCTAGGCAAAGAATCAATTTCCTAGACACCAAACCAGATTGTTTTATATTTTAGTCATAGCCCCTTTGAGTTCACTAGCATTTAGATGTCCGTTGTAACTTATTTTCTTTAATTTGTTATTTAGATTGTGTATACCGTTATTATTTATTTGTTTTATTTCCTTATTTATTTATTAGGACAACCAACAAGATAATCTCCTATACAAGCAACAAAAAATGCTGCTTAAATTGCAAACAAATAACCAACTTATAATTTAATACATAGGAACAGCAGCTTTTGAATATAAGCAAGGTCTATCTTTTATTTTACTAAAAAATATATCGTTAGGAAAATGAAACGTAGCCCCATTGAATATAATATGAAATATTTTTAAAACGGGACATTTTAATCCGTATCAACATAAGATAAGCTTACTTTTGAACGAGGCCTTTAAAAATAAACAAAGACTTTTACTTCCACAAATGAGCTTTCCTATTCAGCACTTCCACTCAAAAGGAGATTGAATTTCGCTGCGGACGAGTAACAAAATTACTGTCACTATAATAACTGTTTCAACCCACTTTTGCTGGTACTCTCCTGTGTGTACATTGAAATGCAGTGGAACGCATGTTGCATTTTGTATTTTTTACACTTTAGACGTTTATTACCCCCGGGAAATGTTTCAGGGGAATTGTGTCACAGATATGCCGGTATACTAAGAGTTAAGATACCGTTTGTAAACAGAGTTTATAATTTGATAGTCATAAAATGTTTAATATTTTCAAGATTTCGGCAATTTTGTTACTTTTAAATTATTTTTAGGAAATAAGAGGACTCTACGGAGGAGGAAATTAGAGCGTCGGTGGCTCAATGGTGTGGACTGTTGCCCTCCTACCGGGAGGGCTGAGGTTCAAGTCCCGCCACGTACCAATGTGTTTTCGAATATTTGATAAATATATGAACGTTATCCGACACTCTTACGGTGAAGGAAAACGTCGTGAGAAAACTGCGCATGCCTACGAAGAAATTTAAAGGTTGTGCGTTAAGTCGGCCAATCCGCACTGGCCCCCGTGGACGACTAAGGCCTAAACACCCTGTACAGGTAGACTCGTGCCCTACGGTGGGGACGTATATGAGATGATGATGAACACCAAGTACATTACCATACGTGCCGCCTTCTTATAAAAATATCCGTAAAGAAAAAACGTACCCTCGGAAACAAAAACACAAAGTTCATCTACTGCGAGTACTACCCAAATCATACCGTCGATTGCTCTTTCTGATAAAAAGGCTTATTCCAGATTATTCCACTTCACCGAAATGTGGACTTGTGGGATGACAATGACATACTTTTTTGGATTTTCATCGGGAATCTTCAATGATTCAATGATGTCAAAATATTCACCTGTTTAATGTGCAATAAAAGTTTATTGTTATTATCTATGATTTTTTATCTTGCTTTATTGCCTAAATTTGTTGTATTGAGACAGACAGTTGTACCTAAAACCAAACAATAAATGATTACCACAGATGGCGCTGTGTAACAGCGCAATCTAGCACCAATTTAACATGCGCTTGTATCATGAGTACGTATCTCGGTATGTATAGTGTATGTATATTATCTGTGGTAAGTACTCAACTACGGATACTTAAATATATGTTTTTTTTTTGAGAAAAAAAAATAAACAAGATATGTTAAGTTAAATTTGCTATGTCTAACACAAAACAAATTTTTCACTTAATAAATTTAACAACCTGTAAAACACATGGAACATATGTACAATATATCTAGAACAATTGTCACTGTTGCAAATCTTATTTCATTTATCGCAGTGCTCCATAGCTTGAACCAATCTCTAGACGCTAGTTCAAGAATCAATTTCCTTGACACGAAACCTGATTGTTTCATTCCGAGTCGCGGCCGCTTTGTGTTCACTAGAGATAATTTGTAAAAATATCATTTAGAAAGTTCTTAGAAAACTGTATTTCCTATTGTTTGTAAAAATACATTTATTTATTACTCGAAACGGTAAACAAATTTGCACTCCGTTAAAAAAGAAATGGTGACAGCTTCTTTTAAATATCAATCAAAATAGCATTATTTTATTCCTGTGCATGCTAAGTATTTTTTGTTTTGCATTATAAATGCAAAATCAGCGTAAAAACTTATTGATCCAATATACTTGTGTGAATATATGTGAGCATCAAATAATATTTTGATTGAAATTAAATCCCCCTAATTATGTAAAACGTGAGTATTTTAGATACAATCGAATTCATTAATGCGTAAATAATAACAGCTCTACATATAAATTGTTATCTTGTAACTTAGCAACCAAAGCCGTGGAACTTGTAAACAAAATAACAAAAAAATATTCCATGGGCTTTTTAAAATAATTTTGGCTTTTCGGTTTGGTAAAATTACCGGATATAAAAAGCCAAACATCTGTTGTCTCGGGTGACGGATGCAGTATGACATTGACGGCGAGTAATAACTGTTTATCAGTTGTTAGTTCCTCAGTCAATGCCGCTCTGTCATTGTCAGACGTATCACTTACTACCAGGAGAGCGTCCTGGCCGTCTTTTACACTTTGTAACTTAAAAAAAATATTACTATTTTGGCCAAGCGGCTCGAGTGACGATCTTTAGTAAATTTATTTTTTTACTTTGAAGCTAATTGGCGTTTAAATCTCGATGCTAAGCGTGATTAAAAGCTTGACCATCCTCTTCGATAACTTATAATTACATAAATGGTGGTACATTCCCGCAGTGCGCGAATATTATATAAAGAATATTAGCTAAATAGGCCACACAAAAGCGCACAAGTTCCAACATCAAAATCGAAGAAATCGACTGAGTCGATCTTGCGATCCCAGGTTGGCTGCTACAGGGAAAATATGGCAAAGTGGAGCTTCCTTGAGCAGTCAAAAGTTCACTTCAAACCACCTGCTTTCGTGACCCCTGTGTCCACCTGCGTGAACAATACAGGACTTGAAAGTAGCGTTGGATAGCGCTATAACTGTAGCCAGTTTCTGAGAAAAGGATATCTGAACTGTGGACTCCAAGAAGAATTTGTCATTGACGTTCAAAGAGTTAACCAAGATGTATTGTTTGAATATAACCAATTGAATTAAAACATATTACTCCGGGGCAAAAAACTACCATAATATAGAGTAATAGAATACAACAAATATAATTATTCCAACCGCCATGTACTAAAGTCATTAAATAAGTTAAGTTGTTAAATAAGCTAGACGAAACTAAAACGAGCAACTAAATAACATTATGAACCTCAAAAACCACAATTTCAAGCAAGTTTGTCGTGGCAGTCATACCAAAAATCCAATTTACACTGAACAAACACTGTTGAAGTTATTTAAGCGCACAAATTGCCAAAATATGTTAATTTAATTAAGAAAGTCCTACATGAAAATTGGCTCGGTTTTATTTTAAAGAATAATTTGAATTATGAAACTGGATATGTTTGATATGTCAAATTCTTTATGGCACCTATGTTAGATTAAATTCTAACAAATTACTAATGGCGTCGGTACCAACCGTGATTTGAAATGATAAATTTGCTGTATCCAAGTGATCCAAATAAATCTTGGCCACAGACATTTTTCATCTATTAATTAAATTAGTAAATAATGTTTTTTATAACATTAAATTTTTCATCAGTGGGTGTCGCTTACTCAATCTTTCTGATGTTGATTTCGCAATCCCTAATCAGAACTCCAAGAGGAGTTTTCTTTATCCTCTTCGGGAAAATTTTGAACCTTAGCTCGTTTAACGTCAAACAATGCTATATGATTTTTCAGACTTATTTCCTGTCTAGCTGTGGTATCAGTTTGATCGAGGCAGCCCATACGGTAGCACGGCACCCACACTTCATAAAATCATACAATCCTAATCCCGTCTAACAAAATCCTCCCCTAACCTAACCAAATTCAGCCAAGAGACGTGCCTTCATAGTTTATCGATTATGAAACTGCCTAACACTCAACCTAAGCGAATCGTGATACAAATTGGTAATTGGACAAAGCTCTATTGCTTAGGCAGGCACAATGTTTGTTTAAGTTTGTTATTTATCTCTAGGTACCATACGGGCCATGCTTATTCTTGATTCTACTAAGCGAAGAAGCACACTTATGTCATACAGTGTGATTACCATAAATTCAATATATACTGTTAAATTGATTATTATATTATCTACAGCCATGGACGTATAAAAAAATACGGACGAAGACTCGCTGAAAACAAATATCTATCGTGTGTCAAATATCAGTCACTTATTGTTCGGAAAACAAAAAATAGTATTATGTTTGGCTCGCATCTGTTAACAGAGTCGAGGAAAGGAACTGAAAAGGACTGGCTTAAAGTGATCGAAAAAAAAACAAGAGTTACTTTTCCAAAACAATTCGATTTCTTAATTCTTGTATAAAACCATGGACGTATAAAATAATACGTACTGACTGTCATAAATACACAAAATGTGTCCTCGAAATGACAGCTGCTGTCTCTGATATCATTTTGACAAATTTGCTTTTGCTTACACATTTTAGTGTTTTTGACTACAATCTCATATAAACGTCTTGTAGGTCATTACTCGTACGTCTGATCCGAGTCAACTAGTACTACCCTTGAAGCTTCCAGTCAACATACTGAAAGGTACTAAATTATCCTTATAAAAAAATCACACAGCCCCGAGTTTTTAACCGGCGAAATGTATATTTTGGGTAAATTAGGGTCGCTAATACCGCGGCTTATTTATATTACCATGGGGTTATATTTTGCCACTTAAAATTTGGAGAGCCAAATGCGATGTTAATGTTGATAGAAATACTTTGGTTGTCTATTTTATTGTATACATTTAATAAAAAATATTTCACTGTAGTTACAATAAAAAATACCCTTTTAATTCATTTCCACGCTCCTACATTTAACTTTAACCCTTGATTGAAGAATAGAAATGTAGACACCACAACATTTTGAACTTTATTCCTTGGGCATACAGGTGAAAACCAATGAAAATATTGGAAATACTACATCCTATTAAGGATAACCCTTTTTTCTTAAGTTCTCTTACGAGTATAATATTACCCATATGAACGAATTAACCTTAGTCGTCCACGTGAGCCCAGGGCGGATTAGTGGACTTCACGCACAACCTTTAAATTTCTTCGAAGCTTTCTTCACGATGTTTTCCATCACCTAAACGTCGGATAAACGTACATATGATTTCAAAAATCCAAAAAGATCGGATGGCAACAGTCCATTACCAATGACCCACCAATGCTCTATATGTATTAATATACATATATTTTGCTATATACTTAGTGTATATTAATAATATATTAAGAATTGATAGAGCGTCGGTGGCTCATTAAGTAAAATTCAAATTACACTGGCAATCGGATTCTAGCAACCATTTATGCACAGGAAACGTGATCGTACGTAATGTGTTTGGCAGAAGACAAATTGCGATGCGGCGAGGTCGGCTAACAAACTACTGTCATTGCGTTTACATTGTATGCAGTTGTGCTAGCCGTTGAATATTACACGACATTACTGCGGTGTATGCACTTCTAGTTTACAGCTGTTGCTTTAACATTCACAACGGATTTAAGTTGCTTATACAATTTGACGATTCCTAGTTTACAGCTGTTGTTTCAATATAAACAACGGATTTAAGTTCCTTATTCAATTTGACGACCCATTAAGTGTTATGGTTGAGACCTCGGCTACCAAGGGCTTTGGATTCGACCACAGGCAGTACAAACATTTGTGTGCATGAACATGTTTGTTTGTATAGTCTGGGTGTTTCTTTGTATAATTTGTATGTATTTACAAATAAAAAGGTATATGAGTATGTTTATCAGTTGTTTAGTTACCATATTACAGTCTAAAATGCTTAGTTTGGCGCCATATGGCAGTGTGTGAACGTTGATGGATATGATAATTTATTAATTAATATTTAAAATAATCTGATTTGTGAGAAACAGGAAGATTGAAAGAAATGTTAATTCTGTGACAGTATCTATGACCATAAACATAAAAACTTAGATCTAAAATCACAAATGTATACCACTCAGCATAAGCCATGGTGATGAAGACACCATGGTGCGGGTCTTTCGTGGCTACCTTCTAGAGAAAGTACTAGATGATACACTCTTCAACCTATCGCAGTCCACTGCTGGACATAGGTCTCCCCCATTTTGCGCCAGATACCCGGTCCTCCGCTTTTCTCATCCAGCTTCCACCAGCGACCTTTCGCAAGTCGTCGGTCCATCGGGCCGGAGGGCGTTCTACGCTACGCTTGCCGTACGTACGTACTAGATACACGCACTTTACAAAATACTCATATTAAAAGTTCGCCCGAAAAAAAATTCAGTGCTTCGAGGGCACGTTAAGCTGTCTACGGCTAGCTGCTGCTGCATTCTTAGGATAGTAGTCGTTAACATCCATCAATCTGCATTTCTAGTGGGTGGAAATGGCCCAATCTCTGTATATCTATGCTGTGCAGGACAACCTGTGAACTATAATGGGCTGCTATAGGCTGATGATGATTAAACATGTAACTATGATATATTTTGTTTTGTTATGCAATTTTTGATTTTGGAAAACTACGCCTATTTCGAACCACTTATTAGATGTAGTCATCATTGTCTGAAATATATTTGGAACGAAATAGAATTTAATTCTGTATGGAGTACTGAATTCTTTATTAAAACTCTGCTGGCGCTTGGAGCAACTTCGCGGCGGATATTTGACACTGGCTTGCACTTAACGAATTCGTTTCATATTGAAACAATTTTACAAAAAAGCATGGAAGTGTGTGCTATTTTTTAATACTACTTAGAATGTTTTATAAAATACAGACAGGTATTCTGACGGTAAAAGAAAACATCGTAAAACAAGACACGCCTGCAAAGATTTTCAAAGGTTGTGCGTGAAGTCGGCCAAACCGTACTGGACCCGCATGGATGACAAAGGTCTACACATAAGATAAAAATCATTAAAGATTATTTATAGCATAAAAAAACGTAATCTATGATCTATCCACAATCTAGTTTTAACTATAAGTATAGTTTTTACGATGACGTTTTGCAAGCCAGATTTCCAGACGAAACAGTACCTACCAGTAGTACTTATACTCTTACCGTACATTTAGAAGGGATTTTTATTCTATCTCATGTTTTTGTGTTTAGTCATTTAATGCGATTGCGGAAACATGTAACCAGAGTAATGCGAAATGCCAATAAAAGTAAAAACATACGTAAGAGGACTATCGATCGAAGGGTCAGCAAGTTGAAGTAGCAATAGGCTGTCGCAAACCGATGGCCGTTAGAACAGATGGTTCTGGAGTGGAGACCGCGTCTTGACAACCGTAACTTAGGATGTCTTCCGACTTTTGACCTTGCGAGAGGTCGCTGATGGGGCTGAATGAGAAAAACGGATATAGCTGGCGCAGTACAGGAAGAACTATGGACTACGATAGATTTAAGAGATAGATGGCTATCGAGGAGATTGGGTCATATACCACTACGAGAGCCTATTTCGGACCGGTATGATAATTTTTATAACATGTTTAGAAAATTGTACTTTTACTTGTTATATCATCATCATCAGCTTATATTGTATACATCCCCCCCGAGGGGCACGAGCTTACCCGTATATGATGTATAGGTCTTAGTAGTCCATGCGGGCCCAGTATATATTGGCCGACTTCACGCACAACCTTTGAATCTCCTTGTAGGAGTGCGCAGGTTTCCTCACGATGATTTCCTTCACCATAACAGCGTTATGGTGAAGGAAATCATCATTGAACCTGCTCCCTCCAGATCGGAACCCAACATTCCACACCAATGACCCACCGACGCTCTTGTATATTTTTAGTGTTTTTTTTTTATTATATTTTACTAGAATAAGCATTTGGCCGCCATCTCACCTGATGTTAAGCGATGATGCGGCCGAAGATAAATCATGCCTATCTAGGAACAGCCTGTTCACTCTTGCCTTGAAGATATCCAGATCATAGGTATCGGGGAACACGCTAGCAGGCAAAGAATTCCACTCCTTTGCCGTACGCATTATAAATGTTGAACCATAACGTTTGGTTCGGATAAATGGTAAATTCACGACATAAGAGTGGAACGCACGCCCACGTCTCGTGTCCCGATGACGGACTGGGACAGGTGGAATCAGATCATGTAATTCCTTCGAACACTCACCATAATGTAGTCTGTTAAACACCGACAGACGAGCTACCCTACGTCTGTGCTCGAGACTGATCAACTTATGATCAGTCAGAGCTTGGTCACCAATAATTCTCCTAGCACGCTTCTCCACCGAGTCCAAAGCAGCCAACTGGTATTTTGCGGAACCATCCCAAAGGTGGCAACAGTACTCCATACATGAGCGAATTTGTGCTTGATATAGTTGGAGCAGCTGATGCGGAGTAAAATATCGCCTAACCTTCGAGAGTATACCTAGTTTTTTGACGCAGTTTTCGCCTTAAACTCAATGTACTGTCCAAAATTGAGGTTTGACGATAAGTGGACACCAAGGAGATCAAGACCATCGGTTAAAGGAACAGAAACATCCTGGAAAGTTGGAGTTAAGTGGAATGGGTTACGCTCAGCTAATAGAAGAGACACGCTTGCGTTTTAGACGCGTTAAATGATACTAGATTAGCATCACCCCATTCAGAGACTGCCTTGAGAGCAGAGTCTATACACTCAATCAAGGCCTCTCGATCAGAATGAATATCATCCCACTGGCTCCCGCACCGGAAAAATGCCTGTCTGTGATTGTTGTATCATCTGCGTACCCAAAAGTTCCGGGTACAAGTAGGTCATTAATATACAGCAAGAACAATGTCGCAGACAATACTGATCCCTGAGGTACTCCGGCATCTATAGGTTGAAGTTCCGACGAAAAACCATCCAAAACAACCCGAATCGAACGGCCACTCAGAAAATCAGCAATCCAGGTACAGAAACCATTAGGTATCCCAAATGAGGGCAGTTTGCTTAAAAGGCTCTCATGCCAGACTCTGTCGAAGGCCTTAGATATGTCAAGAGAACAGCAATGGCTTCGCCTTGCTTTTCGATGGTCTCACTCCATAAATGCGTCGCATATATGAGAAGGTCCCCAGTAGATCGTCCTTTGCGGAAACCATATTGACGATCACTGAGCGCTAAATTATATAATTGACGGGAAAGCGCTATTTCCCTAACATACGGTGCACTACGCTCTCATTCTGAATTTCAGTCGTCTTTTAATGTTTAAAAAACGTCGTGTCCCAGGTGCTCTTGGTTTAAAGTCGTTACAGTATTTCAGCGGTACAGTAGGGACTTTATGATATTTATTCTAAGCCTTAAATATTAAGAATTTACTTGTTGGATTATTACACATGTATGAGATATATATATAGGCTATGTAAAAATTCCTCATAAACCTGATAAATTATAAATTAGCTTTTATCGTACTGTTAAGGTGTACAGATAAACTCAAAGCATAACATGGAATTTCAATTTTAAAATATACATATAGCCCAAAATGTACTTTTTCTTTCAAAGTCTTAATATTCAAGTAATATTTACCCATTTTGAGTAATATATAGGTGTATAGTAAGTAAATAACTTCATCGTAACGTTCACTGTTACGTTAGCATATTGTAGGTCTTGAATAATTCGAGCAATCTGTCTCAAGACTGTAACATGGTAGCGATGTGTGTCGGAAGCCGTTCCATACACTGACTAATGCAGCGAAGTATCTAATGGATTGGTCTATGCTTGACACGGAATACGAAATACCGAGTAAAATTATTGAAGAATGTATTAATCAGGATCAAAAGCACAGACGGAGCGTGACAAATGTTTATAAGTAAAATGGTATTAAACATCATCTTAATTTGCGATAAACTTTACGACTAAATTATTGTGGCAAAATATATTTTAGCTATTTAATCGACTTTTAACCTCTTTGATCGTTTTAGTTAATAAAAAATACAACAAAATTTGAGAACCAATTTACAGTCAAAGATTATCATAAAAAATAAACTTGAATTTTATAAAAACAACTTTTCCATCAAATCTGTGGACAGTTATTCTGTGTCAAGTTCAACTTTGAACCAAATATAAAATTTCCCTGCATAAAAGTACAATTAACGACATGTATCTTTAACACCTAAATAAATTAAGTAAATAAACATTTTCATCAGAAAATAGCTGACATTTAATACAAAGCTTGAAATACTTACAAAATCAAAAAGCATTCGAAGTGAAGACACTCATACCCACTGGCGTCGGGAGCCACTTTAAACATCACAACTCCTTAGTTTCAAGCGGTTGTTTGCTCCAACGGCTTTTGAATTTTGCAATCTCTCCGAGTCTTGCATATCCGTGTCGTAAATACCGTTTTAGTCGGTAAAAGTGCCAAGGAAATGGCTAACAGCCGACAAAATGCACGTGCGCCGAGTTGGTATGGCACAGTTAAAGTTTTCAAAGTCCCATTTCATGAAACCTTATAATTCTTCAGAAAATGTGTGAAGATTGATAAATTGCAGTCTTAAATAGATCTGTTTATTACAGTCACCGCCGCTTGTACCGAATGTGAAGTACTTAAATATTTTTTCTTAACAGTTATTAAATTAACCTTAATATTTTTAACTAGCTTTAAAGTACTTAAATATATTTTCTTAACTGTCAATAAACTGTATCTAAAAAGATATTCTATATCTAATCAAAGCTGACCAGAATTTTGAAAATTTTTAAAACATATTTAATGAAATGTGTATTATTGATTAATCTCAAAATGTTTCACGTCATTTTAAGGATTTATAAACATTTTTGTATCAATAGATCTGCCTCATATTTGGGATATGTACTTTGAATCACAAGTAGTTTCTTATTTTGTTAAAAAAAAAACAATATATATATACAGAGTGAAATCAAAATTTTCACACACATTGCCCAAATACCCACAACTCAAGCCTTACGTGCTTACTGAGTTATTTATTATTTATAGTGCACTCAAAGTTCGGAAAATGGCGATTTTACACCTTGAAGTATAAAAGCTAGTTTTCAATTTGCTTTATGGCATACTGCGGCATTAAACACGATGGTTTTAATACCTATGAAGATCGATCTAGGAACATATTTACATTCAATAAATTTATTTGACCGCTGCATTACACCAAATAAATTGATGTATCTGATGATGAGGTGCTTTAGTGTGACTGTGTTCAGGGATTATAGTAAAACCACATTCTGTGTTAATACTTCGATGCTGCCACAAGTATGCGACTAAATTGTCATAGGAATCTCTGATTATAGTTGTTTTTTTTGATATCTAACTAAGAGTAACTAAGAGCGTCGGTGCCTCATTAGTGTGGTGGACGGATGACTTCTAATCTGAAGGGTGCAGGATCAAATCCCGTTGCGTATATATGCGCCATTACCCAATTTTCAAAATTATATGTATGTTTATTCGACGCTCTTACGGTGAAGGAAAACATCGTGAGAAAACCTGCGCACGCCTGCGAAGTGATTTAAAAAGGTTGTGCGTGAAGTCGTCCAATCCGCACTGGGCCCGCGTGGTCTGCTATACACCCGATACAGGTAGGCTCATGCCCCTCGGTGGGGACGTTTGATGAGCTGATAAGTAAACAAGGTTTCAAACATGTTTTGTATGATTATTTATTACGATTATCCTCACAATAAACATAAAAGACTCTCTGATCAAGACTTCCAACACAAATATGCCTTTATTCGACATAATCATAAGTATATGTCAAAAAGTTATTTAATTTCAAATAAGCAAGCAATCCAATTTTTTGAAGCCAAAACAAAATGTTTCTTTATAAGAAGCCCAATGAACGCAAATTTGATTGAATACTTTGCCGTGAACATAATTTGAACAAAGCGCATTACGATTGCTCGGTATTCGTTTCGTTGGTAAATATTTACAAAGGATAACAGATCCGCAATTTAATACTGGCATATAGAACAAAAATAACTTGCCTACGAGAATAAGGTTTAAAAATACTTAATTATTTCATAGTCGGATCTAATTAACTTTGGGTTAGCTTATCAGTGCCCAGTGAAGTAGAACTTGGGGTGAAAAAATTATATACGTTAAAAAAGATTTTACGATACCAAAACCAACGTCTCTTTTATTATTATATTTGACTAACTTAAAAATTCGCAAATAAAATGCAATTTGAATTTAAGACTGTTTATGTCAGGCTATTTACAACGTACATTTTACGATATTGTCATGTCAAAATAAATCTAAATCATGTTTATAAAGGGAGGCGTCTAAACGTTGATTCAATGCAAATGGCACATAAGAATTGAGTTTTGTGGGCTTGCATGTTGTTACGGGTTGGTTGATATGACACGTTTAATAGTGTACTTTATCATTCTCATATAGGTATATTTCATGTAACAAGACTATGCCGAGACTAAACACAAAATATCGTAGGTAAAAAATACAGAGATATAGAGCTTAACATTAAGGTATTACGGGCATCTAATTTTGTCACAAAAGATTTAAACATGCTGTAACAGTTTTTTGTTATGAGTATGAGGTATGTAATTGATACAAAAAGAAAATGATGTCAACGAATATGAAGACTACTGACTAAAAAAAACTACTTACTAGTAAAAACAAACTGTACACTACAGTGTAAAATTGACTACTAAGTATCAGATTTTTGACACTAATGCTTTGAAAATATATTATTTAGAGATATATTGGATAACAGTCAACCTATATCCCACAAAAAGTGTGTTTTTGCCAAGTATTTGCTTTTTCATAGCAAGCTTTTAAAATCTTTTGTGCTACTTTTTATGGAAAAATAAAAGAATAAATAAGCAAAATGCGTAAACCATTCCACCATTTACAATATGTTCAATCGTGCGCAAAACTCTTCTTTTTGGTTTAATAAAATCCTTCTGAGTAAGCTGAATTTGTAGTAAACCACAATAGATTACCGATAAGCATATTTTCCGCCATAACATATTATGCTGACAGTAAATGAGCGTTTTGTTTCTACTCTCAATTTTGCTTTTCCTTCTACGAGTATGTTTCAAGGTCGGCAACGCACCCGTAGCTTCGAAATACCAAGTGTTCTTAAATAAAAGGCGATATCTATGAAGGCCTCATGGAGTAGCGGCTAAAGGGGCCTGACGGAGTATCAGCTTGTGCATTCAGCTATCGAATTGGTGCTTGTAGCCTGCCTGTCGAGTATCAGCTTGTGCATTCAGCTATCGAATTGGTGCTTGTAGCCTGCCTGTCGGAGTATCAGCTTGTGCCACTATCGAATTGGTATTCATTGGATGGTATGTCAGCATCTTACGAAGAGTGTTGGTCGTTAAATCCTGCCAGTTTGCATAGAGAGCCAACGGTTTCACCATTTCCGTAGCACGGAGGGATTGGAGACAATATTTAGGGTCACCCAACCGAACGACGCTCTTACGGTGAAAGAAAACATTGTGAGGAAACCTTCATACACGCCTGCGAAGATTCGAAGGTTGTGTGAAGTCGCCCAATCCGCGCTGGCCCGCGTGGACGACTAAGGCCTAATCACCCTATACGGGTAGGCTCGTGCCCCTCGGTGGGGACGTTTAATGAGCTGATGACGAACCGACCGACAGTTGTGATAGTTAAACTTGTGTGGACATCAACCGAAAACGCTAGTAACGCTGTAGAGCCTATATATAAATAAATATTTAAACATATATGTAAATATAAAACTAGTTCCTTTGTAGGCCGAGAGATCGTTAGTAGGCCGCCTGTGCCCTCTGCATTGTTTTTAATTGTGTAAATGTGTTTGTATTAACTCAAATTAATTTTGAGCAATAAAGTCTGTCTATCTATTTGAGCTCTAGATCTATTTTCTTATCTTTCTTTAACTTTGTACTGCTTTATATCTTACCAATCAGTTACACAAACATTTATAAATATAACAAAAGATCAATTATTTTGGTGAGCAACCTGTTACCTAAAGATACTAATATCTATACTAATATATAAGCTTGTAGGAAATGTAGTACTAACCTTTTCATTTTTGTTATTTACTTTTATTTAATTTTACAATATGATTACATTATTATTTTCATTATATTCACTTCAATATTCACTATGCATTGTAACTCTCGATTCTTTTCAGCCGCAATAACTTCGGTCCGGGAAAACTTATATGAACCGGACCCATTGCATTAGATGCCAATCATTTTCCTTCATTCTCCATCCAATCTTTTATATTTTTCACCCTTTTTAGAGATTTAAATCACCTTTTTCATTTATTTGACATGTTTGTTTATATCTTTGACGTTTCCCCTAGCAACGCTGAATTTATTCTTAAATTCCCTATTTTAGCTATATGACCTACGCTAAAATCTAATTTATTTCGAAATTAAATAGAAATGATTTGAAATTTGACGGTTGTCAAAGGCTGAAATAAATAGAGGCCTTTGGCTGCTGTACGGATTCTTTTTCGATTCATTCTTTCGGGGCTTTTCGATTCATTCTTTTACCAGTTTCTTTTGGATTATTTTACAGTCTGATACGAGTCTATTCTTTGTGGAGAATCATAAATACCAAACTCTCATTTACATTCCACAATCGCTGCTGCCGCTGCTGCTGCCGAGGCTGTTACTTAGAAGCCAAACTATTGGAGCTTCGGGTTTCCTATCGCCGGAGCTGACGCGCACCAGGTGCCAGTGAATCCCTGGAAGCGCCCTATACTACGCGGCCCTGTGGAATCAAAGCCTCCACGGCGCCTCAAACTCACTGCTCGTGCCATGTCTCATCCCTGCAGTTTCCTTGTGCATCCTAAGCTGTAGAAGACGAACAAGGAAGATACAAGCTACCACACTATACACCTTCATCATTATACCTCTCACTCTACACCTCTTACTCATCCCATCCACGTTTTAGTTATTTTGTATTAGGTCTTTTATATTAAATTCCATATCCCTCTATTATTGGTCTTCTCATTTGTCGCTTCACGACAAGCTGAAGAGTTTGTTTGTTTGTTTGTTTTGAACGCGCTAATCTCAGGAACTACTGGTTCGATTTGAAAAATTCTTTCAGTGTTAGATAGCTTTTTTATCGAGGAAGGCTATAGGCTATATATCATCACGCTACGAGTAACAGAAGCGGAGCAGCAATGAAGAATGTTTCAAAATCGGGGTATTTTTTCATACTTCGAGCTTCCGCTGCGTACGCTGCGTAAACGGTTAAAGTTACACAAAAGTTATGTATGAGATTATTGTTCTCCTTTTAAAGGTCTACAAAAAAGTTAAGGTTAGCTCACTATAACATATTTTTTGCTAAAAAAAATCTGAAATTGACCCCGAAACCTAAAGTTCGAGGGAGGGGAAATCCTATGTATAGTGATAAATGAAAGTACCGTGTTATCCCGAATTTAATGCGAGCGAAGCCGCGGGCAAAAGCTAGTGAACTAATAAAAGTTTAACAATGAACTAATAACCTTTCTTATAAGTAAGTAGTAACAATTCTTATTATAGATAGGTAAGCTTAAACATTAACCTTTATACGAACTTACAAGTCAGTAACCTCTGAAATTAAATCGAATGAACATTGGTGTACTTGTCCACAGTCTAATCTGTAGGATTTCTATATGAATGTAAGGGTTGCCAGCGTTAATATTTTGGAATTTATTTTCCTTTGATTTTATTACACAACCGCAATCTTCAAAACATGATAGGTTCTGATTATAATAACACATTACTAATACAGCCTAAGGTATTGCCCAATGATTTTTATTAGAGAATGGTTTCGAAAAGTAAGCTGGTCCTATTCTAGTCCCAAAATAATGGCCCCAGTATAAAGGTTATACGATCTGGCCTCCCGAAAGCCTTAGGTGAGGCCTAGCTAGGTTGTGTATATAATAAGGAATGAATTGACAAGATATAAAAAAACCCATTTCGCTTTTCTCGCAACACCCTAATCTGAAGTTCAAATCCTATTATGGGATGCTCATGCCCGTTCCAGATTTTTCATGCCCATCTGTGCTGCTGGTGCAGAATCTGACCGTCATAATTTTTATACTGTAATGTTGAACATGTCTGTTTGAATTGATCCGAGTGCTTTCTATGCTCAATATTATTTTCATAAAATCAGGTGATTAAGCTTGCAATGTCCCAACCAAACTAGAGAAATTCGCACAAAGTGAAATTACCCCGCGTGATTCGATCCCCCGACCTTCGGGTTACACAGCCGAACAGTAAACGCAAAACAGACCACGGAGGTGTTATTAAAATTTTATAATCCTTAACGGAAACCTATTTATTTTATTTCTTTGTTCAATACTGAAAGCAGGCGTTTCAAATAAATTTTCTATTGTGTTTCATTACTAACAGTCAAGAATTAAAATATATTGTAAATATGCTTTTTTTTTAAAAGTAACTTCTGAGTTTCTTGCTGGATTATTCTTAGTAGACAACAACAGTCCGAACCAGTGGTAGAATCAAATTTGACATTCATAAGTGTTCTCACTCATATACGGACCTAAATTGAATAAATATATTTTGATTTGATTTAACCGAAGAGGCATCCTTAGCAGAGACATTTGGAAAAGTCATGTCCCATTGGCCGGCAGTTCCCGAAACACATCCATCTCGATCAGCCAAATGAAGAGAGGAACAGGTGTGCTCGATTTGTTCTAGTGATTGATTGGAGCCGAATATTGGCATGATTCAGGCAGGCGGACACAAAGCCGTTCATACAAAGTGTGATAAAGTAAACCTATGCGTTAGGAACACGTAAAATAAGTTTGTCTTTGGCACATTGAGTCCCACAAACTTATAATAATACTTTGTTATCTATGTTTTATTTAAAGATCATGGAGCATTACGCAATTTTTAAGGTAAAAGCTAAAAATTAGTATGCGGACTATTTGACAGTAACAAAAGATCCCGCATATTTTTTTAAGGCTATTGGCCCCTAATGCCTTAAAAGAGGGGGGAGCGTTATATTGTACAATCATTTGGTATAATGGTTGAGACATTGGCTACTACGTCGTTGAAATACGTATAATCATCTACAACAGTGTAAAAATAATATTGTTTTCGTAAAACGGGGTCCGTGTTACCACGAAATGCGAAGCCGCGGCAAAATCTAATGACATATATTTGATAGTGAATGAAGATTGAGAACCCTCTTCAAACATTTTCAATTGTTTTATATACTGTGCGTATAAATTATTCTATTCAAGTTTACTTGCAAGACAAATAACCGAAATTTAATTATACTGTTAAATTGATAAAATATTTCACATTTATCGCTTGCAATTTTGTTCCGAATTTCTGCAACTTGATACTTTGTTTTATTAGGCAACTTAGTTGGCGTAGTTCCTTCGTTTCAATATTCAATTTAATATAAATATTTTCGGGCTCGCTGTTATCGATCTTAAGCTCCGTCTTGCCTTCTCAGCCATCGGTATTCATTTCAACTTTGAAATTAGAGATCTATAGGTACAATACTAGGTGGTAGACTCGATACTGAGTCGTCTAGGTAGGTACCACCGCAGTGCCAGATATCATCCCGTGAAACAGGAGTGTTATGCACTTTTGTGTTTCGGGATGAGGGCACTGTAGCTAGTGAAATTACCGGGTATAAGAGACCTAACATCTGTTGTCTCGGGTGACGGGCGCAGTGCGGCGTTGATGGAGGATAATAACTGTCTATCAGTTGTTGGTCTCCTTTAACGCCGCTCTGTCATGGTCAGGCGTATCACTTACCATCAGGTGAGCGTCCAGACCGTTCTGTACACTTATAACATAAAAAAAACCTATAGATCTCTAGCCAATATCACTACATAGTATAAAACAAAGTCGCTTTTTTTGTCCCCATGTAGGGACATGATGAAGATTGATGATGAAGTTTCTAATGTGATGTCGTAAAAAAATCCATCTTTTCCGTTTACATTGCAAACGCAGGTTGAACCCTGCAAGATTTTTCAAAATAATGTCCTGAGTATTGTAAACAATAAAAAAGTCCCGTGCGAAGCATGGGTGCAACGGTGATTTAAAGATTGTGCGTGAAGCCTGCCAATCCACCCTGGGCCATTGAGGACAATCAAGGCCTTACACCCTTTACGGGTAGGCTCGTGCCCCTCGGTGGGGACACAATAAGCTGATGACGGGGATATATGGATCTGGTCGTCGGGGGCTCACTGTAAGGGTGAGTGGGCCCGCTACAATGGCGATGAAAATGAAAATGAAAAGTGTTTATTCAGTTTAGGTCCTTACAGAACACTTATGAATGTCAAATGAAGCTACCACTGGTTCGGGAGGTAGTTTTCCACTGAGAAGAATGATGTACCCACTAGCCGTAGCCACGGTTTAAGGGTTGGTGCTGGGCTCTCCTTTGAACGTCTTGCTGATACTGATTCTATCTCCAACGTGCTCGTAAAACGTGTTGCAAAACGCTTCACTTTTTTTTAATGGGTCTACAGTCCTGCAGTGGACTGTTACAGACTGTTTTGCGCCGTTTTTGTGACAGAAACCAAGCATTTGCATGCTTGCTTTAATGCTGCATGCTTGCTTGTATGCTGCACATAAAAGTATGCCAAAAGACAATTCTGTTTATAAACTATCTGCGACATAATGGTTCTCCTTTTTCCTTGTGAGATATCAAATATAATCTTATGCCTAAAGAAGTCTCCATCTTATAAAATTATGCGTTTTGAGTACCTAATTAATGAGCAAATACCAAATGAGTTCCTGCGTAATTAAGATTATGCCTTCCGTTGTTGGAAAGAAAGAAAGAAAAAAAGCTTTATTCAAATAAATCTGTTACAGATACTTTTGAATCGTCAATTGTTATTATTATTATATTTTTAATGACTCTCCCACCGGTTCGGAATAAGTAGGATCTTCGAGAAGAGCCGGCAAGAATGTTATGAATAATAATATTATGACAATAAAAAATCCGCGTTAAAAAGGTCTACCTTTTTCCTTTACTTCAAGTAGATTACCCTTATCATCGAAATATTTTAAGAGTTGCTATTGTACATGTATAAAATATTAAACAAAACGCACTTATACCATCCATACTTTTCCCGTAAGTCTTTGTGTATTCTTTGGTTTTTATTAAATTTGGCGAGGGTTGAGTTTATCTACCCGAGGGACAATATGGATCCCGATTTCTGGATTCAATACGTGGACCCATGTCCATTGAATTATCTATTGGTAGCCATTTTAAGAAAAAACTCCATAATAAGATATTTATGTGCTTCTGTTTGAAATTATGCAATTTTTTAAGTAAAATTTTGGACCACAAAAATTTTATGTGATTTTCGTTTTCAGTATCGTTTCCTTTCTTTATATACGTTTCGTTTCATTTTTTAAGGTTTTATTTTCTGTACTGTTTAATTGTTTTGTATTAAATAAACGTATTTTATTTCTTTCTTTCAAATATTGCTAAAAGGATATATCAATTGAAGCCTCGTTCAAAAATCACATTTACAAAACGTTTTGTAAACAGTTTAAGGAAACATACACACAGCGCCATTTAGCTCCAAACTAAGCATTAGTCTGTAATATGGGTTCTAAACAACGGATAAACATACACATATATATTTTTAAGTAAATACTAATGTAATTTAATAATTTATATTATTCATAGGAACATTCAGGCTATTTATTACAAACAGACATTTTGCTCCGGGCCGTACACAAATGCTTGTGTACGGCCCGGGGATCGAACCCGGAACCCTTGGTGTAGTAGTCGACATCAGTTAAATCAGTTGTTGAAGGTTCTCAAAGATAGCTCTTTTAAAGCATAAAATTTCCCATTCAATACAGGTACGTATACATTTTTTAAACCTACTTACTTTTTCTCAATTTTAAAACTAAGAATTTGCCTCATTCTTATTTCTTAATAAATAATCTACAAGCATAAAATGTTCATTAAATATTTATATCGCATTTTGATACTTAGAAAATGTTTTCTTACTTTATAAGCACCACAAAGAAAAGCCTTCCTTGTGTTGTGTATATTCATTTATTTTCTAATTAGAAGTTGTTTATCATCGCTACATTTTCTAGACTCCTTCGTGCTTCTAACATTAAATTAAAAACGCTTTTCCATCATAGTGCTATCTTTCATAACAACCCCTTCTTCTCGGTAAAACGAAATTGGATATTCAATATTTAAATTGCTTCGAGTAAATAAACGTTGGTACCTGTGATTTTAATACCAGTTATATTATAAAGGATAACTAATAATGTAAAATATATAGATTGTTACCATGGACGTTTAAAAACTACGGACAAAAGTGTGTCAAAATTCAGCCAGTTTTTGTGTATCTGTCAACAGAGCCGACAAAAAATTGAGAAGGACCCGACAAAAAATGGTTACAATTCCATTACATAATTCCAGTTTATAACATTAAAATAAATTTACCGGAAATATCAGGAATTCATTTGTCAAAATGAGATAGACAGCAGCTGTCGTTTCGGGGACACATTATATATTTAGTGACTCTCCGTTTATTTTTATAAAAATTAACGGAGAGTCGGAACGTCCATGCTTGATACTAATTGTTTCGGAAAGTACGAGAAGCTGTTGTTCCGTGCATCCCTACATCTTATGATGGCAGCGCTAACATCCTCAAAGCCTCATTCAGACCGCCTTGTGGACTACTATTTACAGTATGGGAAGGCATGTGCCTTGCTATGAGACGTAAGGCCCTTTGAGCGATTGATTGTTCCTTAGTCATTGAAAAATCTGACGGCGATCAATGATGTAAAAAAGTATGGATTCGTGATACGAGTATGCTCACAAAACAATCGAAAAAAGTGTTCCGAATGCAGTGACAGCACACATACACATATTTTTAATTTCGAACACATTTACCTAAACAAAGGAGTACAAACTGTACTCTCTTCGGCGATTCGTTTTTGAGGCACGGGATTGCTAAACTTTCAACAGTAAATTAAAGTACCGATTTCATGATATTCAACATGTTAAAAATGGACAACATGTTGTATCATGGACAACATGTTGTATCATGGACTATTCAACATGTTAAAAAAGTATGTAATTTTTTTAATCAATTATTTACTGCTTAAGTTTTGGATGACATAAGACTCTTCATTTTTTTCCTCCGTATTTATGTTGATGTCAAAATTCTTTAACAGTCTACTTACAACTGAAAAATACTTTGTAACTCTACCTGTTTCAATAATTACACACATTATATGCAAATAGTTACCTTATTACGCAATCTCAAATGAAATTCAGAAGTCTGCTAATATGAACGAATCAGATTTCACAGGCGTCAAATTGAACATTCATATATTTCTCGCAGTTCATTGAATCTCTTAATGAAAAATGAAATATAGCATCGGGTATAATAATGATTTTCGTGAGCTTGACTTGTTGCGAAAATATATGCAATTTTTTAAAAAATTAAACTTCACTTTTTAATTATTTGGAGTTCACTATTGAACAAATTCAATTGATAGACCACCAAAGATTAGCGTATCTATGAATTGGCTAACATATTCTGAATGAATCTAATCTGCTGCACATTACGTATCTATTTAACATTATACTCTTTCTTTTGTAATTCAAAATCTTATTATTCATCAATATTTTCTTTTAAATAAATACTTATAAGCTATCTAAATGCACAATCTTACTTAAAAGTATGTGCGGCATTATTCTGCCCATCCGTTAGTTGGGCAGACTTTTCATTCATAATCACATCGCTCGTTACATATCAAAGGACATGACATAGTAGTATGCTGTATTTTTACACTTCAATTGACGCATTAAAGGTCAAAATTTTAATGAATAATTTTATGTCATAAATATAATTTTATGTCATAAGCCAACGAATGTGTCAAGCGGCTCGGACATTAATTGGTTAATATTTCTTCGAAATTGTGTATCTAGTTAGTTTCTTGTTTATCTAAGAGTAAATATCAAAAGCGAGCAAAATCCAGATCTAAGGTATAAGGTAACTCTACCTTATACTTTCGTAATGTCAAAACACATAAAATCTTATTTAAACACACGCAAGCCTCAATATTGGATTAAGCAACATCTGAAACCACTTACTTTATTACTCTTTATAACTTTTAGGCTGTACATGACGTTAAATTGAGCGTGACGTCACTTGAAGCGGATTCGTTCCGTTGTCGCCGCGGAAGGCGCGTGTAAATGACAGGTATGAAAATATGGATAACGTTGACAGCCGCGTGCTCCACAGCTTTCTGTGTGCGTTTTCTGAACCATATATTTTTTCTAGTTATTAACTTTAATCACTCCGGGTAAACGGGTTGTTGGTTGCCGTATTGCTCATTTTAAGTAATGCAATATAATTATATAAAGAGAATGTCATAAGATTGTTGATGAAATATCAATCATATCTAAGGGGTATTATAATAAGGTCGTGTATCCTAATTATATCTGTATCTTCCGCCACAAAGACGCGCGTATACTTCAATTACAGTCAGTACATGACAGTTACGAAAATATGGATAACGTCGACAGCCACGTGCTCTACAGCCTTCTGTGTGCGTTTTTCGAACCCTACAACTTTTTTATTTATTACCTTTTACTTAAATGGGGTATAAAGCTTGTAGTTACCACTGCGTTGTTGATTGCCATATTTAATTTCGCGAATGGCAATATTATTTTTTTCAGCAATGAAACTATGTACTGCATTAGCTTGAAGAAAAAGCCTTTTTTAAGTCATCTAATGGGTCTGGTGCAATATTTATAGAGACTGTCATAAGATTGTTGATGAAATATCAATCATACCTAAGGGAGATTGTTATAAGGTCGTATACTCGAGTTACAATCAGTACATGAAAGTGGACGAATGGATATCGTTAAAGCCGCGTGTTCCACAGCCATCTGTGTGTGTGTTATTATAACACATTTTTCTAAATGTTATGTTTTTAATTTTTATAAGGTTTAAATGCTTGTAGTTATATCACAACGGGCAAGCGGGTTGTTGACTGCAGTATTGCTAATTGTGTCTCATGTGAAATGATAAAACCTATTTTTAGCAGTGTACTGCAATCGCTTGTAGAGAGAATCTTTGGGTTCTGGTAGGATACTCATACCTAAGTCAGACTGTAATAAGGTCGAATCTTCCAAAACAAAAACACGCGTATACTCATACGTGACAGTTATGAAAATATGGAAAACGGTGACAACCGCGTTCTCCACAGCTTACTGTGTGCGTTTTTCGAATCACGTTTCTTTTAATATTTTGTATTTATTGCCGTCTATTTTAATTTAACACGACGGGTAAGCGGGTTCGTAGTATTTTTATAGTATTGCTTATCATCATCATCAGCCTATGTTTTAAAATATTTGTGATGTTCTTTTATGTAAAGTATTGTTGTTTAAATCGTTTGTCTTATCCTTAGTAGCCGAACAATATCAAGAATTGCTGTAATCCTATCTTAGAGTTACTTTTACTTTATTATATTATAGGGATGCAAACGCCATAAACCAATCTCAATGTCCTTGAACAAAACCGATATCCTTTGAAGCTTTTTGAAAGTTTACTAAAGGGAATAAAAGTCTAAAAAGTACACTGAAATAAAAAAATCCTACATATTCAATAGGTACTCGTATACAACTTTATGTTTATACGACAAACTCTCGCGACACGTGCCCATTTTCTTCCCAAGTTGCCGATAACCTACAGATCTCTATACAATTTGAATATACCCAATATATCAACAAACGTCGCGAACTGCCTAAGAAAGTTTCATTAATTAATTTCCTAACTCGATTCATGCGAGCAGGTTTTGTATGTAAGTTATTAAGTTACGGCTGCTACCAGCTTACTTTCGTAATTGCTGAAGTCTCGTTTACAGATGATGTCGTGGCTTTGTTCCTGCTTATACAACTTAAATTGGATTGAAATAAGTTGACTAAGTCATTTTATAAATTCATAAACAACTTTAGAAATTCTCGAAGCGCCATTTTGCCCAAAATTATTACGTAAGGCGCTAATTAAAAGCTACTGTGGTGCAACGAGATAGCCCGCCAGATCAGCAAGTTGAAGTGGCAGTGGGCTGGTCACGTATGTCGCAGAACCGATGGCTGTTGGAGCAGACGAGTTCTGGAGTGGACACCGCGTCTTGGCAAGCGTAGCGTAGGACGCCCTCCGGCCCGATGGACCGACGACTTGCGAAAGGTCGCTGGTGGAAGCTGGATGAGAAAGGTGGAGAACCGGGATGTCTGTCGCAAAATGGGGGAGACCTATGTCCAGCAGTGGACTGCAATAGGTTGAAGAGAGAGAGGAGAGAGAGAGTGGTGCAACGATTAAGAAGTCAGCAAATTGTTGTATGAGCGTCGGTGGCTCAATGGTGTGGACTGTTGCCCTCCTATTGAGAGGTCTGACGTTCAAATCTTGCCACGTAGGTAATAATGTGTTTTCGAATTATTCGAAATATATACGTTATCCGACGCTCTTACGGTGAAAGAAAACATCGAGAGGAAACCTGCGCACGCCTGCGAAGAGATTCAAAGGTTGTGCGTGAAGTCGTCCAACCCGCACTGGACCCGCGTGGACGACTAAGGCCTAATTACCCTATACGGGTAGGCTCGTGCCCCTCGGTGGGGACGTATAATGATGATGAAATTGTTACGATTGCTGTAAGATAGAAACTTAGAGGGTTTAATGTGCCCAGCTCCAAACCACGGAATCATCTTTCCGTGGTGGTTCCGCGTACAGTGTCCTAAGCAAAATGGGAAAAATCGCAATAGGCGGTCTTCCCGGTTTAGATCATTCAGTCTGTTGTAGTTATAACCTTCACCGTATGTATTTGTAATTTTATAAAGATACCAGTTGTATGGCTGTACACTGCTAATAAAAATAAATATCCAGAGAAATTCACACAAATTTACCTAGCTTTCCGAAAACATAGACTTAACAAAGTTAGCAAATCCTTATGGACATGTGTTTAAATATTTAACAAAATTCCACTTAAAGTTAAAGCATGTTTGAGGAAAGGCTATCACACTATAGTTGATTATCTTACGGACAAAAATGTATGGACATATATAAGTTAAAATATTTATAAAACTAAACTTGTTGATTGGCGAGTGGCTTGTAGAGTACCGACTGAGTTTCTTGCCGTATCGGTGGTAGTCATCACTCTCGTTTTAACTTTTTAATTGACGATTCAGAAATATCTTTACAAGACTTAATTGAATAAAGAAAATTTCAAGAAAATTTTGTGTGTGATTTTCAGCGCCAAATCAATCAGACCTTGTATAATGGGTACTGAGCACATTGATGAACATACATTTTTATACATAACACATAATAAGTATACATAACACCCAATCCAATACAAACAAATATGTTCATGTCACAAATTTTATACCATCCGGGGATCGAACCCAAAACCCTTAGTGCAGTAGCCATCTCAACCATTACATCACACGGCTCGTAATGTTTGTGATACGTTACAAAATGCCAGTGGTAAAAGGACCGCATTTATCGCCAAACCATTCCCGCCCAATTATCGTGGAGGCAATTAACGTAATTGCTCTATCACGTGACGTCACTGCAGCATCGACGGACACTTTCCGTTTGTGGAAGGGAATCCTGAAAGAGTGTTCTTAATTACATTTGGCTATTATCGGATTGGCCGCACTAGAGAGGTTTTCTTTAACATAGACAAAAATTACTATTTAATAATGTTTTTTAACAGGAGGCAAACGAGCATACGGTTCACCTAATGGTAAGTGACACCGCCACCCATGAACATTTGCAAGACATCAGGTCTCAGAAATTCTTTGCCGGCCCTTTAAAAGTGTGTACGCTCTTTTTTAAGGACGCCAGTTCGTATCGCTCCGGGAATGTTTCCAGAAGAAGTTGATTCCACAATTTTGTTGTACTATATTTATTATTTGTATGCATTCATCTCAGTAAAAATTAATACTCATGTGGTGAGGTTGCGATGTCGGTTGTAAAGATGGGGCACCTCATTGAAAGCTTCTGTTTTTGAATACAGTCTAAAAGAATCGTCAAAAGTATGATTATTTGTGGTAGGCTTCATCATTTTGGTTTGCGTAGAGATGTGATGTCAGTCTACGTTATTTATTTCATTAATGATGGGGCGAATAATTTTTATCCGCATTTCATCACCTAGCATCGAGGTAAATTGTGTAATTGTTTTTTTTATTTCTATGTTGGTTAATAGACGTTCTCATAAATCAAAGTGAAGCAAGATGCTTCAAATTTTTTTTTATATTAGTACAGGCTAAGGAAACAGATATCAGACTAACCATATAAAATCTAATATCGTTTCCGTTCTTACAACTTTTTCTGTCTTCAACAGATGTCCCTTAAGGATATTCCGTCCGTCAAATTAAGTGTTCCGTAGTGCGCAAAAATAATATTTATTTGCTTCACATTGCCGTCGCCAGTGGCAATAACTCGAGCGCTTTTTTAATGAAATAAATTACTTTTTGAGATTGGAAGCTTTAGTTTACGAGCAACGATGAAACAAATTAAATAAATATTTAGAGATTTGGAGATTTATAAGGACAAAACTTGATGGATTGCTACTTAAATTATTTTATAAACTCAATTATACATAGGATTTAAATCTTGAGCTATAAATATCTGTTTTTAATGCATATTACAAACAGTAAACACATCTGTATTTAAAATAGGTATTTGTTAACAATACTGAAATATAATATACAGCGTTCGATATCCATATCGAAACCTAACTTAACTTCACTCGAAGGTTATCGCGGAAAATCAATCAAATATAAGAATGACTAAGAATTATTTACTCGTACTATTGTATTGAACGTATGTATTTGAATGATTAATATGATACAAAATTCAACTAACTTTTACTCGAGTGGTAATTAAAATGTACAACCACAGATAATATAAATACTATGTTTAACTGTTATTTTTCAACAAATTAGTTAAATATTTAGAACTATTAGGGGCTCCAAATCGACCGCTCATAATTCAGACAACTATGCTAGAGACGTATGTACATTGTAAATTTATCATAATACTTTATTATTCTCTTTCGAATATCTACATGTAGTGGCGAAATTGGAGTTCTTTTTTAGCCTTTCCAGGTCACTAAGCCTTTTTCATAGGGACGTAGCCAAAAAGAATAAAGCAATTCGACACAAACGGAGAAATTGGGTCCAACGAAAACACTCGACGTCTGGCTTTGCATCGAAAACATCGATGTTATTGGATTCAGTGTTTTATCTAAAAATAAGTGTTTTCTTTCTATCTACTGAAACTTGGGATATCTATATAATTACAAATATATACGAGTATTGCACATTTAGTATGAAAGTGACTTAGACAGAAGTAATAGAACGTACTTCTATGGTAGGCTCATAACGAAAGCTGAATTACAATAATTATGCATTCATCATCATCATAAGCTCATTAAACATCCCCATCGAGGGGCACGAGCCTACCCGTATAGGGTTATTAGGCCTTAGTCGTCCACGCGGGCCCAGTGCGGATTGGCCGACTTCACGCATAACCTTTGAATCTCTTCGCAGGCGTGCGCAGGTTTCCTCACGATGTTTTCTTCATCGTAAGAGCCTCGGATGACGTACATATAATTTCGAAAATTTGAAAACACTGATACGTGGCGGATTTGAATCTCAGCACTCCCGGTGGAGGGTGACAGCCTACACCATTGAGCCACCGACGCTCTTTCCTAGTTCACTTGTATTTATTCTCTTTGCTCAAGTAAAAAAACACATTGAAATATATGGCACATTCATGGCACTCCCACACAATGGCGTGCCCAGGGATTATGAGTACGGTATGCAAAATGAGTGACACTAATTGCAAAAGCAATAAATATTTTATATATTTGTCAAATTGAGTGCTGTTAATAACAACTGATCACCTGTGGATTAAACTCTGTAAAGGAAAATGGGCGAATAAGTGGAAATCATTTAATATGCTGGCGATTTTCTGGGACGTCGGGATCCAGAGGGTATGCACTGCTTATTTGTATATATGGATTGCACGCCACTGCTTCCACATTTAAACACATTCTTACCCTATTTTGAACACCTGTGTAAAATACACAGTAACTAAATACTTTCTATTTGTGATCCAATGTAATCATAAAGTGCCAGTCTGTAACCTGGAATGAAGTTTTTTTCACTTCTGTCATGAGAAACGTTTAAAAATACATGTAAACCCATTCAAACCCGACATAGAATTCCTGTGTGCGTTTCATTATCAGCTCATTGAACATCCCCACCGAGGGGCACGAGCCCACCCGTTTAGGGTGTATAGGCCTTAGTCGTCCACGCAGGCCCAGCTCGGATTGACTGACTTCACGCATAACCTTTGAATCTCTTCGCAAGCGTGCGCAGATTTCCTCACGATGTTTTCCTTCACTGTAAGAGCGTCAAATAGCGTACATAAAATTTCGAAAATTTGAAAACACTTTGGAACGTGGCGGGATTTGAACCTACGCTCTCCCGTTTGGAAGGTGACAGTCAACCCATTGAGTCACTGACGCGCTTTGTGCGTTTACTAACTTAAAAGTGTCTATATATGTTCCAATGCAATCAAATAATCACTAAGCGCTAGTCTCCAAGCTCGAATTAAGTCTATTTCACTTCCCGAATACGATTAAGGTATCCTTAACCGCTATCCTTATTTTGGTTGTCTCCAAAATTACTCAGTAATGATCAGTAATTGGGTCAATGAGGTTTATTTACGGACAATTACAGTATCAAGGATTAAATTCAAGTGGCATAGATAATTAAGTATAATGATTGTGGTGTTCTCTTGCTGTTTACGATTAATTGGTATAATGTAAATGGATACAAGTGGAGGATGTCAGATGGAGGGTTCCGAAGTTAATTGTGTTCACCAGCAGCTCATCAAACGTCCCCACCGAGGGGCACGAGCCTACCCGTAACAGGTGTATAGTCCTTAGTCGTCCACGCGGGCCTAGTGCGGACTAGCCGACTTCACGCACAACCTTTTAATCTTTTCGAATGACGGTACGATGTTTTCCTTCACCGTAAGAGCGTAGTAACGTACATATAATTTCGAAAATTCGAAAACATTGGTAGATTGCGGGATTTGAACCTGCGCCCTTCAAATCGGAAGGCAACAGTCACATGAGCTACCGATGCTTTCATATTAGCATAAAAAAAGAAAACTAGATTAACACAGATCAAAAATATATAAAACATGTGAAAAATAATTTAAAAAGGCTTAACAGAGTATAGAAAATATATGCAATACTCAACAGGGTATTTATGAAAGCGAAGCAAGCTTAAAGCGCTTCAAGCTTATGCTGCATCTTCGCTACGCAAACGCGGCCCAACTTTGTTTTACAATAAAAGCAAAGGCTATCTGTACCGTAAATCAGCAGTTGTTTATAACCTTGCGCTGCACAACACCGGTAAATCTGTCACTAGATATTATCACAGCGCTGAAAGAGCTGTATCCAGGGACCGCCGGATATAGCACGAACATGGAATTTATGTTATTTGCACTTGAATGGTGTACACCTAAATATTTGCATTATAAACAATAAGCGTGATTAAAGGTATTCGTAATTAAATTGTATTTTGGAAATGGTGCTTTAGATATAATAGTAGACTTGCCTGTGTATTTTTAAAAGGATTTTATGGATGTAGTGTACAGTAATCAAAAAGCAAGGTGCTGTGACATTTTATCACTATTTTGGTATCTATTTTATCACTATTATATTTTATTCCACAATTATGTCAAAATTGTATTTTGCAAAGAAAATTAATATTTTATTATTAAAATATTAAGAATAATATTAATAATTCTAAGTTACCATATTTGACACTATCCTAGTTATCATCATAATCATCAGCCACAGACATCCGAATATACAATTAGACTGGACGAGCCGCCAAGTTATAGGCAGTCCAGTGTCGCAATTTTTTTAGGTTTTACCTGTGAAAGTTATTATATTTCTGGTAAATTTACTGATTCATTGCGATGATGGCATGTCACAATTGCACAGGATGGCATTTTGAAAAAAAACGGTTTTTTCTTCTAATATTCGTGTCTTGACTCGTCGCACAGAGCGTAAACTGGCAGCCAGTGTATGCTCGTTGAGCTTACATTTGTCGCACTTTAAACGCGACTTGCCCCTCCTGTATTGGGAAATTGTGTCATCTATGAGTCTCGTCTTACTTTCAGTGCACAGACTTTGAGCACCGTAGCAGCCTATGTACGTTTACGGTGAAGGAAAACAGTGAGGAAACTGCACACGCCTGTGAACAATTCAAAGGCTGTGCGTGAAGTCGGAATCCGCACTGGGCCACGATTAAGGCCTATACGTCCTTTACGGGTAGGCTCGTGCTCCTCGGAGGAGCATTGAGCTGATGATGATGAGCAGTTACTCCTAGCAGTCTTTAAGCCGAAGCCATCCACTTAGTCACATGCGTATTGTTGGATATAAAATAATTACAGGATAGCCTTCTATTTCCGCATGGGGTCGTAGGTTTGAATCCCACGGATATTGATAAAATTAAAACCACATAGTGGAAGTCACTTGAAGCGATTTCTCCCACTATATAATAAATAAATATCCACTGACATTCACAGCGCCATCTAGTCCAAGTTAAGCGTGAAGCTGTATTATGGTACTAAACAACGGATAATATACTTATATATTTTTTTTTTGTATACATAATTTTATACATAGAAAACACCAGACCATTACAAACAGACATGTTCATGCACACAAATGTTTGTACTGCCCGGGGATCGAACCGGAACCCTTGGTGTTGCAGCCGACTCTCAACCGCAACACAAATGGGTCGTCACTTTACACAAACTTTATTGCATTACATTGTGTAATAGGAAAATGATTACATGGTTATTAGGTTACACAAGCTAATCCATGAGGCACGTGATGGGTGGCAGGCCAGTCTTCCTTTAGCACTACAAAGGGATGACATAGGAGTTTTTGAGTAAATTTATATTATTAATTGATACTACCTAATATAGCTTTATTGGCTACCCGTGACAAAAAAGATTTCTAATATAGCAACAAACTCGACATGACTTGAAGTAGTCAGCAGCGAGTATGCTGATACTGAAATTACTAAAATAGCAAAGAATTCGAGACTATCGTACTAATTCAATCCAATTCCGATTGACTTGCCCGTGTAGTGCTTATACAGTCCAGAATATCAATTACGTTTACAATGAAAGCAGTTTGTAAAAGGAAAGTGCAGAATGCATCGAGTGACTGGAACTAGATGTGAAGTTTAATTAAAAATATCCAATTTTTGGCAACAAAACGATGTCACTGCATGACATATTTATTGTGCATTTATGCAGAGAAAATGTGAGATAACAGTTTGTTGTTGGATTGTGACTAAATCATTGTTTTAACTCGTATAAGTTGCGTAATATTTAGGAGAAAATAATAAGAACTTTTGTGCATTGGAAGTATACCTTAATTTTGTTTGTCATGTTTGTTGAGTGTGTTTTACTAACAATATATTATATTATAATTAAAATTTGTGCTTTATCATCATATAGCTCATTAAACGTCCACGAGAAGCACGAGCCTACCGTATGAGTGATAGGCTGAGTCGTCCACGCGGGCCCAGTGCGGATTGGACGACTTCACAAACAACCTTCGAATCTCTTCGAGGCATGCTGAAGGTTCCTCGAGTTTTCTTCACGTAAGAGCGTCGGATAACGTACATATATTTTCGAAAATTCGAAATACATTGGTACGAGTGGGATTTGAACCTCTACCCTCCCGAGGAAGCGACAGTCCAACATTGACCACCGACGCTCTGCTTCTAATACTATTAATAATAAACAATTAATTATTGAAAATAAATGCTTTTATTATTAAATTAATAGAATGCGTTTTGGATACAGTTTATAATAAGATACTTTCCAGTCTCTTTTTGAATGGCAAAAAGAGATTTGATAAATGGGTCTTGAGAAGAGTCAGTATATAACAATATGAAATAAGAGCTGCGGCAAAACTTTTAATAAAATTTTATAATGATATGCTTAACTTGAGCAGGAAAGTAAACAAATGAATACAATGAAATAACTTTAGAAGATTCCGATCTCGCAATGAATAAACAACGTTAGTCAAAATAAGTAGACCTACAGCTCATATAATATATATGTTTGTTGGTTTAATTTGTAAATATTCGTTTAAATATGTTTGTGTATAATGTAATGCAAGTTCAAAACAAATCTGCGGTAGGTTAATGTTTTTTTTTGATGCGCACAGGCTTTAGATTCTGTAATAAATGGTCAGATTAAGCTTTCCGTGACAATCACATTTGAAATAAAGCCAACTACCAGTGTTTCGAATATTTATATGATCTTACCGCTAATGTTATATCATCGAACTCATAAAATCCCACGGGCACGAGTCACCCGTGTGGGTGATTAGGCATTATTGTCACGGACCAGTGTGGTTGACGACGCTAATGTTAGTTTGGTAAAAATACTTATCCGAGTGTTGGATATTTCAGCGTATGACACCAACACTACAAATCGAAACAAAGGCTGCTATTTATGTTGGATGTTGCCGAATATGGAGTGAAGAGCTTGAATATGGCAATAGAATATGGGAGGAATAGCAATGAAACTTAAATAAGTTTTTTTAAATATGTGATAACCTAGGGAAATTTGTAGCTTAACATTGAGTTCACTCGGCGTTCGCATCACTAGTTGCAAGCTTTAAAATATGAGTTGTAAAATACCGCTATAACAGCAACTAGCAACTATACGTTAGTTAATAATTAATAAATACCAAATAAACAATTAAGAAAGGGCAATCAAGCTTATAAAAGAAAGCGATCAATTAAACGTTACTATAAACAAAGCAATTGTACATAATAAATCCCAACAAAGGCATTAAATCGACATCAAATGAGTAATAGCACTAAAAATGTTCGCGCCGAACTCTAATTGCAAGGTCTGGTCTGAATTTATTGTGCTCATTCATAGCGTTCGGTTTCTTGTCTAATTATCTAATCGCAGGCAAAGTTACGCCTAGTAACTAAAGGTTTCTTGTTTTCATTATTACACCGGCGTAAAAAAAGCGTCTTTGTTTTCCATCTACTCGGACTTCTATTAACTTGGACGCGGTCCCGCGAAAAAATAAATTTTTCTTCGGTGACAGCCTCCAAAATAAAAAAGGAATCTCAAAATTGTAAGTGAAATTTTGTTTGTGTTTTGGGCTATACTGTGCGAGAAAGCTTATTTTTTTATGTTATAAGTATACAGGACGGAGTATTGAGAGCGTCAGTGGCTCAGTGGTGTGGACTGTCGCCTTCCTACCGGGAGGCTGAGGTTCAATCCCGACACGTACCAATGTATTTTCGAATTTTCGAAATATATGTAGTTATCCGACGCTCTTACGGTGAAGGAAACATCGTGAGGAAACCTTCATGCACGCCTGCGAAGAGATTCCAAGGTTGTGTGTGAAGTCGTCCAACCGACTGGGCCGCGTGGACGACTAAGGCTAATCACCCTATAGGGTAGGCTCGTGCCGTGGGGACATTTAATGAGCTGATGTGATGATAATACAGGAGGTCAGGATGCTCACTGATGGTAAGTGATACGCAAACTATGACAGAGCGGCATTGTAGGAGACAAACAATGATAGCGAGTTATTATCTCCATCAATTTCGCACTGAGTCCATCGACCGAGACACAGATGCCTAGGTCATAACCGGTATTTCAATATACTGGCAGGGCGTCTCTAGGTATGTGACGCCGTGTGTAAATTACTAGCGCCTAGAGCGCGTGGTCTCGGAGACTCATAATGCGGGCGGTGCTCGGCGCTGGACTGCGGGCCGTGTGAACCCTGCACTAAGGAAACGCTGACACGTGAGTTATCTGTGTGATACGGTGATTGCTACAAGAAGATTTCGATCAGTGTTTTTAATTTATATGTGTAATTGTCTCGACAGTTAACGGTTTTTAGCTAGTGGACGGCAGCAGGTGTACAGTTTTGTAAATTTCATCGTTTGTTATACATATCATTTTACTGTGTAGTTAATTAGGATGAATTATTATTTTTACTTTACACAAAGTGGGTACATAAAAACTTACATACATTTCCACTGCGTGCCTATTTCAAGACACATATCATATAAGAACAATGTATAACATTTGAGAAATTACACTCGAGATACCTTCATAATATATTACAAAAGCATAGCACGTTCTGAAACCGGAATAGGTACTTTTATTCAAATGCAGTGATTTTTACTTATTCCGCGCACGGCTCAGCGTGGTGCATTCGCCGCAATCGAATCCTATGCGCACGTTCAAACCAATCGTAACCAGTTTGAACTAGTAAAGGCGGTGGAAACTGGATTTAGTGGATTAACACTGTATTCACTATTCGATTTTATCGACCAATGGGTTGCAAGCTATTCAATTAATTTACATAAGTGATTGGCATATAGGTCCATTTATTTCATAGTATGCTGATTGCAAACTCATATTTAAAACTATTTCGATAATTATATGCCTTTAGTTAATTAGGGAAACCATTAAAGGTGCAGCCACAGCAATAGAATCCGATGCGCACGTTTAAACTGATCGTAACCAGTTGGAACTGGTACCCAGCGGTGGAAACTGGATTTAGTGGATTGACACTGTGTTTCACTATTCGATTATATCGCACCACGCGTTCTGCAAGTTACTTAATTCATTTACATAGACGAATCATATTAAGCTTTATTATAAACTGATCGGTGGCTCAATGGTGTGGACTGTGGCCCTCCTACGGGTAGGGCTGAGGTTCAAATCCGGACACGTACCAATGTGTTTTACGAATTTCCGAAAATATATGTACGTTATCCGACGCTCTTACGGTGAAAGAAAAAATCGTGAGGAAACCTGCGCACGCCTGCGAAGAGATTCAAAGGTTGTGCGTGAAGTCGTCCAACCCGCACTGGGCCCGCGTGGATGACTAAGGCCTATACACCCTATAAGGGAAGGCTCCTGCCCCTCGGTGGGGACGTAATGGGCTGATGATGATAAACTGCATTGATAATTACATTCTTGAAATAAGGAAGAATGCTGTTCGGTGCAATCGAATCCGATACGCACGTTCAAACCGATCGTAACCAGTTGGAACTGGTACGGCGGTGGATTTAGTAGATTAACACTGTATTTTACAATTCGATTTTATCGCAACACACGGGCTGCAAGTTATTTAATTAATTTGGCGAATATTACATTCGTATATCTTAAAATGTGCATATTATTAATATATATATGTAAAACTGTTTTAAAAAAATTTTTGACATGTGTACCTTACTCATATGCATGAAGAAAAAATTGTATTTCAATATTGCAAACAGGCACTTAAATTTTATGTCTATGTTATAAATAATAGTTAATTAGCTATATTAATCAGTTGGTTTAAATTTATATACAACTGAGGCCCGCCAAACTAAGTCAGAACCACATTCTCAATTAAAAGTATATGATAAATTAATAATAAACAATTCAGCATTCATAACCATTCAAGGAAAAACAGTATACATAAAAAACAATAAAATGAAGGCACAGGAACAATAAATATTCCCTTTATTTACTCAAGACGGGAGTAGTAAAATTTCAGTGTAGACATTCAATTTACTTCACCTGGAGGGCACAAACCCTACTTTGCCCAATTTATGGAAACATAACTTGTATTTATCAATTTAAACCCTTATTACAAGGATGTAGAGTTCTAGAATAAATACGAATTGTATTTTTGTGCATGAAGTTGTCTGTTTGTAATGGTTTGGGTATTTATATGTATAATATATATTTATTTACAAAAAATATATCATCATCATCAGCTCATTAAACGTCCCCACCAAGGGGCACGAGCCTACCCGTATAAGGTGACTAGGCCTTAGTCGTCCACGCGGGCCCAGTGCGGATTGGACGACTTCACACACAACCTTCGAATCTCTTCGCAGGCGTGCATAAAGGTTTCCTCACGATGTTATCCTTCACCGTAAGAGCGTCGGATAACGTACATATATTATCGAAAATTCGAAAATACATTGGTACGTGTCGGGATTTGAACCTCAGCCCTCCTGGTAGGAAGGCGGCAGTCCACACCACTAAGCCACCGACCCTCTCTCTCTCTATAAATATATACAAGTATGTATATCCCCTGTATAGTACCCATATTACAGACTAGACGCTTAGTTTGGAGCTAGATGGCGCTATGTGAATATCGTTGGATATTTATTTACCTGGTTTCATTAACAAATGGGCGTGGTATATGAATCATCATTAGTCATTCCAAAGCTATACTGTGTGGATAGACCAAGGGGGTTACCGCCATCTCTTAAAACAGTATTACTGTAATACATCAATGATATAAAAAGTATAAATTCGTGATATGCTCACAAAACAACCGAAAAAAGTGTTCCGAATGCAGCGATCTATCCCAAGCGAGAAAGGCTGGTGCCTGAGATCGGTTTGGATAACCGGTGTTGCAGGACACCAGGCCCACCCCTTCAGGGGATTTAAAGTAATAGAAACATTCCCTATGAATCAGCAGAACGAATATAAATAAAAAATAATAATAATAACAATCAGAACTTTAGAGTGGATTAAGATAACTAATGATAATAAATCCCAACCTTACAGTTAATAAAATTAGAACAAAAACACAGTTTGGGCAAGTTTGTGAGTGTGTGTGTGTTTTGTGTGGGTACGCGTGCATGTGTATGTATGTATGTGTGTACTCGAGTATTCATGTTTATATAAATATATGTATAGAAATAGATAAGTACTTATGTATGTTAATATTACAAATCTACAGTTATAATTACTTCAGTGTACCAAGGGCTTCTGTATCTTCATAAGACATACTCAAAAACCATTTGGTAAGAGTCTTCTTTACCGTGAATGTATCCATAGTATAAATATCAATGAACTTGTTAATTTTATTATAAATGAATGGCCCCAAAAAATGGAAAGAATCTGTGAATAAATATAGTTTTCGGATGGAAGTTATGATTACACACCTTGTGCCATCTACGTTTTGCTAAATAATCAGGATTAAACTGCCAGCGATAACCCTTCTGAACCTTGCAGTGAAACTTTATAATACTAATGGTGATGATGATGTTACGTTATGTCTATTGAGATCCTCTTCTTTTTCTTCACTACTTTATCTAGTCAGATAAATGAACAATTAGAACTAACCAAGTGCCAAAGTTTCCAAGTCTCTTTTGTATTCTGATCTCTGAGAATGAGAACAAAGTTTCTAAGATTGACATGCATAAATTATTGCACATAAAAGGTTTTTCGTTTCAACTATCAATAATTGTTGAGATTCCAACTATTCGATGGATATTCACAAAGCTTGAGAATGCTCTAATCGGTTTAGTAAGACTTGAGAAAAATAAATACGTAAATATAAACTGACATTGACACAGCGCCATGTAGCCCAAGTTAAGCGTGAAGCTTGTATTACGGGTATTAAACAACTTATACACATACTTATTTTGTACTGCCCGGGGAGCGAACCCGCAACCCTTGGTGTAGCAGCCGACGACTCAACTATTTCACCAAATATGTCATCAATTTTTCAAGATTCTTGTAGAAATCTTAATGCTGTAAACAGAATACATCTGACAAAGGTGTAATAATATAGTTCTTATAGTTTCGGAGTAAATAGGGTGTGACATACGGACGGACAGACGGACAGACATGACGGTGATAAGGGTTCCGTCGCTTAATCATAACTATTTCAATAAAAATATATTTACTGCTAAACAGATAATAAAATAAATAATAATAAATATCCTGACATTCACACAGCGCCATCTAGCCCAAGTTAAGCGTTAAGCCTGTATTATGGGTACTAAACAACGGATAAACATACTTATATACATTTTTTTTTTTGTAAATACATACATATCATACATAGAAAACACCCAGACCAATACAAACAGACATGTTCATGCACACAAATGTTTGTACTGCCCGGGGATCGAACCGGAACCCTTGGTGTTGCGGCCGACCTCTCAACGCAACACCAAATGGGTCGTCAAATCCAGATCAGAAAGTTATATCTTGGAGAGAAGATCTCTCCAAGATATAACTTTCACTTGCACCGGTCGGAAGCTATCTGCATTCAACGTCGGCAGATAAAATATACTTCATTCAATGTTTCCCTACATAACGTAGATGTACTCGGACCAAAAACAAATGAGAGTCGGATGTACCTTCCTCCTTTTAATGGTACTAAGAGCCGGAACTCAACGCTTCCTGCAAGATATTGTGCTTAGTTCTTGTACTATTTAAACTCGTACTAAAATAACGACGCAGCAATTGCATGCAAGGAAGGTCAGGGTCGCAAATGGCTTTTGACAGAGATGCATGAAGCACCTAAAAATATTTTACATTTTAAATTTACATGCCACACTGTGTTACTACTTCATTACAGTATATTTATTCCAAAGATTATTGCTATTAGGAGACACTTAACTTTTTTCAAATATTTTTTACCAAAAAAGTACCAACTTCAAACTGTTTTTTGCCCTTTAGTTTGAAGTCGGTATTTTTGCTATCAATATTGTTTACGCCTATAATATACGTATATGTACCAGACCATAACTTATATCTAAACATTGTCAAATGTTCTGTACGTTTATCGTTGTAACTTTAAATTAATAAATAAAATCTGTCAGTCAACATTCCATTATGTAAAGTCAATCTTTGTGTCTCGGCGTTTTGACAACAATGTTTTCGCACCGTAAACTTGTTTTATTAGAAGTGATTGATGTTATTTATGTTTATTACGATACTTTACCGTGGCCGCTGTCGAATCACGACGCCTAAAAGAAATTGACGTCAGTAACACCAGCGGGTGATTAAAACGTAACTTTATACCGGTGGGTACTTTGCTTGCAAACACTGCGGCTACGGTAAGCTGCTGATTTGTATATGAGCGGGGCGGTTATCGGAAGCGACACTGCAATGACAGATATCTTAATGAAGTTATGACTAAAATGACATCATCTACCGAACTTTATTTAAAGTTACACTGCGGAAGTCACGGTATAACTTCTTAATGGAAATTTCTACATAAAGGCACTAAAAATAAGCCAAAACATATTATAGGTCGACAGACATGTTTGTCTTATTAAAAATATATTCAAAGTAAAAAAACTAGATGTTGTTTCACGGCATTTAAGTAAAACCACGGCACCGCAGTCCATAAACGCCCTCCCATCACCAAAGAGCGCACCCGTTTACCACACAAGGAGCGGCGGCCATATTTGAGTTCCGCTAATTGAGGCTCGCAGCTACTGAGCAAACATCCAAGTTTACGGCGCGCTCGATGCGTCCCACAGCTAATGGCCTATTAACTGCAGATTTTATGCGAGGCCGCTTTTGAGAAACGCTGCGTGGACCTGGTATACAAGCGACAAATCGAGGTAACAAACGAAATTGTTATTTTACAACTAAACGCCAACAAAGCATTACGTAGGTACATGTTTGCAAATTCGTGTCGGACTGGTAGCAAAAATCAGTTCTTATTGTAGAAGACCTTCAAAATTCCAGAACTATTATCAAATGTGGTTTATTAAAATACCGTAAGGTGACTTAGGAAATGAACTTTAAATAAAACATGAACGTTGGTGGCTCATTGGTGTGGACCGTTGCCTTTCAATCTGGAGGGTGCATGTTCAAATCCCGCCACGTACTAATAACTTTTCGAACTATCGAAATTATATACACGTTTATCCGACACTCTAACGGTGATGAATAATATCGTAAGGAAACCTATACACGCCTACAAAGAAATTCAAAGGTTATGTGTGTAGGTCCGCGTGGACTTTACTTGTAGGCTCGTGCCCCTCGATGGGAAGTGAGGACGTTGAATGACCATTTGCCTATCGACCGAGAAGACAAATGTTAGAGCTCTCATACCCAATAATATGTCTTAGTATATTGTTCAGTCTAGTTTTTGAATTGAGAAATCTTCCAACTGAAGTATTGAATACATTTGGCTGTAAATAGGTAGGTAATGTTATTCTTTATGTTTTGGTTCTAGACAACTGAAAACACGCGAACACAAAACCAACAAGAATGTTAAACACACAAATGTTTGCTTAGGTTAAAAGTTTGTGTAATGTGGACGGATCTAACAAACACACCTTGTAGCACAGGAACGCTTGGTCAATACAATAAATTTATCAAAAACAATTCATAAACAAATTTTGGAGAACAATTTTGTTGAATTAAATTATGTTGAACTTAATTGAACTTATTCGTTTACTTTTGTACAGTCCAGCCATATATTTTTTAAGTTTTTACTGCAAGAAATTCGTGAGTCATTCAAATTGTGCTATAATATAGGTGTATAATTACTAAAAGGTGAATAAAATGTTTGGAGCGCGCGTCTGTCGCCCATTAGTATGAACTGTTGCCTGCTGCACGCACAAATCCCGCCACATACAAATGTGTTTTCGAAATTATTAGTATGTTATCTTACGCTCTTATGGTGAAGAAAAACATCGTGAGAAAACCACGCCTGGGAAGAGATCCAAAGGTTGTGCGTGTAGTCGTCTAATCCGCACTGGGCTCTCGTTGCCGACTAAGGCCTATACATCCGTTATCGGTAGGCTCGAGCTCCTCGGTGGGGACGTTGAATGAACTGATCATCATGATTAAAAGTTTAAAAAAATTGAGTCTGCGTGCCCTTGCATACAATATTTTCGATATATACTGCAGAATAACTTCTCGGATCTTTTAAGTATCATCACCATTCGCTAAGAACCTATTAAAAAGGCATATTATTCGCCTCAAATCCGTTTGTTTTTTTTTAATTTTTTTTTCAAAGCGTTATGTTGATTCTAATATCGATAACACATCATCTCTATATAGATTATTCGGATGAACACCCAAGAATCGAGACTCTAGCTGAGCGAATTAATGTTTATTGCTTCCTGCCTTCAACGTTACCACAGACAGGCTAAGGATTTATGGATCTCGATAAAAATAAACTCGTAATGGGATTTGCTTTGAAGCTACCATATCAATATGTTTTTAAGGCAGTACTATGAGAAATTGGTAATTTGATGCTCGGCAAGCATGTCATTAAGGCTTAAAGCCGTGTAATCGATACACGTAACGGAAAACCTTGGAAAATTGTAGATAAATATATATTGAATCAGGAGCCGCCATATCTTAAGGCAGTATTACAATATAAGATATTTTATATCCATAATTTATATTGATTCAAAACTGTATTTGTATTAAATATTTTATATGTGTGGTATATGTATAGTTTATATCGAAGATGCAAAGAACAAATAAGAAAAAATAGTTAAGAAGGATTTATAGTACTGGTGATATTTATTTATTTAATACAATAGTACATTTGCAACAACATTCAACATGCCGTTAAACTGTTGCACAGTTTGGTAGACATTATTTTGTGTTAATATAATGTTACCATATAATAAATAAATAAAACCATAGCCATAGACCACGATAAAAATCATTCAACATTCTGAGGTTTGAGCATTATATTACGCTATCATAAAAACATTACATACAAAGTTATATTTGTAAAAGCAAAAATGTAACACCTTTTAGATAAGCAAGAGCGTAGTCTCCTGACACAGGCATTTTCTGCTTTAAAGGTGACTACGACAACTTTTCTGTAAATGTAAAAAAATGTTGAAGAAATAAAGATATTTAATTAATATTTTTTTATCGTATAAATCTTTTAATGCTGTATTTGCTAATTTAAATCAAAATGATATTAATATTGAATTAATATCATTGAAGATAATTGTTGATGCATAAGTAGTAGTTAGTCCCCTATATTAAAAATACCAGCTTAAATATACCACCTACATAATAAACAAGGTACCTTCTCAAATCCGTAAGAAATCACTGGCTGAATATTGTTTTCAAAGAATAAAGACGGCTTTAGATACTGAGCAAAATGAAAGAAGGTACAAGTAAATGTAAAACTTTTCAACTTCATATATTCCTAAACTCGCTTCGCAATTCTCATTAATCGGAGACGTGATATTCGCGATGGGTAACCAATTTCTGTTTTATGATGCTCCTCCATCTGTATCTTGTTGTAGTTGTAAAGTGCAACGTATATCAAGGTGATAAAGTCAACATTTGCATTTGACTGAGTAAATTCTTGATAAATTTTGAGTTACCAATAGTTGAACGACAATTCGACTAAAAATAATCTTGGCAGAATTTATAGAAGTTCTTTGAAGTTTACGATTAAGAAAATTTCTAAATGGTCACGCAATCTGTGTCGTTTATGTATTTTCAGACCAACAGCTAATTAAACTGCAATATGTTCACCAAAGTAGGAAAATTCACACAAAGTTTATTTTACTTTGTCTCTAACATCGCTGATGAACAGCAACCTTTCGTAAGTCAGTCCATCTAGTCGAAGAAAACCCCATGCTTACTAAAACGATGTTTTAAAGCACTTTTTCAGTTATATAATAAAGTATTAAGGACATATACTTAATACTCTTATAAAGGTATAAAAGTCAATTCAGTCAATAACATTTCCAAATTTTAACAGATTATTGTTAAAAATTAATTAAATTATTGCATTATTAAGCGGTTTTCAATATTTCCCAAATCCCACTAAATGAATGCTAATCGTTTTGATTGTCCGTAAATTGCAAATTGTCCAGGAAAAGCTAGGTACATGAACATAATCTGTACTGGTGATCAAACTATGCAAATTGTACATTGCCCAATGTAAATAGACCTCTCAGTTTCTCCAGCATTAAACTATTTTGCCCATGTTCCAAGGAACATGAAAGCTCTTGTGGATTGGACGTTTACGTTAACACTGAAAGGATTAATATGATTAGTATGAAATTGAAAATTACGATGCGCTGATTGAAATTATTCAAGAGATTTACTATTTTCATTATAAGATACTTATTTATTGATGTAAGAGCATCGTTACATATATCTGTATGCACTTTCTTTATCTCAGACAAGTTGACGAAACCATTGTATAACTTTAATAAATAAACAACTTTTCACACATATTTCAATAAAATCAACTAAATTTCGTTAGTTGTCATCGCCGACAATAGATCCAGTATCATACGTAAAAATCGTTTTCAAGTTTTTTAATAGTTAATTCCTAAGCCTAAAAGGTCGGTCTTGTAAAGGGCACAGTATGATTTTAAGAAGATAGTGCCGTACCCGAACACGCTAGTCCAAAGCTGATTAGTGGATTAGATAATCATATTTTACATACGAAAGACCCAAATCAATACAGACATGTTCATGCACACAAATATGTGTACTGCTCGGGGACCGAACCCGGAACTCTTGGTATAAGCCGACATCTCTACCAATTAAACCACTTGGGTCGTAAATGTATAGTTTTTGTTATTCGTAGTTAAAATCTTATTTATTTATTACATACTTTATTGCACTTTAAAAAGAAAAAACAAAACATATTTTAATATACATTAAGTACTTTTTTAATGTTTAAAACATCTATATATTTTCATAAGCTTATTTTTATAGTAATTTTAGTAAGGAAAATCCCGGTACAGTAAGCAACGCTGCGGAAATATGCCTCAACGAAAAAGTCTTCACAAATATTTTAGCATGTCTCTTGACGCCTCGACACGTGTATGTCGTGTCACCGTGTTCATCTCGTAATGAATACAAGGCTTAATTACGACCATGACACATAATTGTATGTCTGTCACTCATCCGTTTAGTTAGCAAATAATATAATACATTTTCACTTGCTTAGTTATCTACCCGGCTTTCATGTTGATTTTAGTACCTATTCGTGCAAATGAATAACGTTGAATGTGGTTAAATGTTTATTTTCTCCATGGCCGCTACCAAAAGAATTATGTGGAATTTATTATTCGTGAAATTACCGGTTATTACCTTTAGGCGCATCACTTACCATCAGGTGGGCGCTTTGATCGGCCGTAACATAAACTTAAGCAAGTACAGCAATCAAACAACATAAGATTCGTTCATTAATACAAATTTTGTCTTACCAAGAACAACGCTATTTCTTCTGCATATCAATGATATGCTGCAAATTAACGGTATTCATTGCTATGCGGATTGGATTGGATTGGATCCGGACAGTACGGGAGATGCCTTATATACCGGCCGTGCCAGTTCTTCTAGGGAAAGCATCGAAGAGTGTCGAAACAGAATTGTGTCTGAGGTCGAGACTTCTCTTAATCAAGTCTCCGATTGGGGCCAAGACAATCTAGTGCAGTTTAACCCCAAAAAGACACAAGTCTGTGCTTTCACCGCAAAAAAAGACACCCTTTGCAGTCTCGCCCAAATTTTTAAACACTCCCCTTAGGCCCTCAGCTAGTATCGGAATTCTTGGTGTTGATATTTCTAGCAGTGTTCAGTTTCGCGGTCATTTGGAGAGTAAAGCCAAGTTGGCCTCAAAGAAGCTCGGTGTGCTTAACAGGTCGAGGCGGTATTTCGTGCCGGACCATCGCTGCAACTTTACAAGTCGCAGGTTCGGCGCACATGGAATATTGCTCTCACCTGTGGGCGGTTGCACCCAGTACCAGCTTCTCCACTTGACCGCATTCAGAGAAGAGCGGCTAGAATTATCAATGATCAGGATCTTTCCGATCGGCTTGATCCTTTGGGTTTGCGAAGAGATGTGGCTTCGCTCTGTATCTCTACCGCATATATCATGGGGAGTGTTTGACGAGTTATTTGGGCTTGTTCCTGCGGCTGAATTCCACTACGTACTTCGAGGCAGAATTCCAGATTTCACCCACACCATCTGGATACTTGGAGATCTTCTACAGTTCGTTTTGATAGACATTTTCTGCCGCGTACGATTAATTTGTGGAATCATTTGCCATCGGAAACGTTTCCGGAACGATTGACTGGATCTTTCAAAAAGAAAGCGTTTTCTTATATAAAGGCCGGCAGCGCATCCCTGCGACCTCAGCTGTTGCAAATATCCATGGCGGCGGTGACACTTTCCATCAGGTGAACCGCATGCTCGTTTGCCTCCCTATGTTATACAAAAAAAAAAAAAAAAACTTTAAAAAATGTCACGAGAATTTTATAACTAAAATCATCGTTTGAAAGAATTCTATCCGCTCAGTTCACTTGTTTAATGTTCCCAGCTGCTTGTACTCCAATAAAGTCATTATAGAGGCAAATAACTAAAAAGTCACGCCACGAACTATTTTAGATTACACTTTTAAATTACGAGCATCGTACGCTTCAAGCTTGCATAATATAAACTTAACTAGGTTTAAGTTCAGTTCTTCGTAGAAACTCCATAGTCAAGAATGTTCAACTTTTCTGAACATTTTATTAATAGACTGGCACGCTATTTAAATGGTGCAAATATGGCGGTTTTTTAATCTCATATGAGATGCTAAAATTATATTAGTTTTATTAAAAAATATACAACAAACATAATTATTCTAAAAGTCACCTTTTAAATCAGATATAATTTTCAATCACCTTTAAATATAATTATTAATTATAATAGTGTTTGCTAATTTTTACAAATTTAGAACTTATCTCAACAATTAAGACACAATAAAACTAGTTCTTGTCATGCAATTGGAAAACGATAATAGTATTATAATAAATAATAATAATAATAATAATAGTTCTTTATTTCAGATAAATGCAAAATCCATAAAATGTTAGTAAACAAAATCTGTGAAATCACTTATATCTATGTTAGTTTAAGCAAAATGTTTAAAAATAAATATATTATTGCGTAAATATTTTGATGGAGTGTTTATACATCACCCCATCATACTTATCAGCAATGGCCCTTAGAATGGTGTTGGGACTCCCACGCACTCTGCTTAGCAGTGAGGCTACTCTTTTTCTTAAGCAGGCGGCAAATCCATCTACTCGTGCATCTGCGAACATACTAGATGCACTGCAGAAACGCGGGAGACCCAACAACATCCTAAAGGCGTTATTATATTGGACGCGAAGGGTATTGACGGTTCCTTTAGTATAAGTGAACCACAGACTGCTCGTGTAAAAAGTTTGACAAAATGATTTGAAGAGCATTATTTTTACTTCCTTGGAGCAGCGAGCAAATCTGCGGACCAACATATTCGCCCTCACCGTCAACGCCCTTCGCTCCCTCTCTATATCTTGTTCATCTTTAAGGTTATCGGCAAGCACATGTCCCAGATACTTAAACTTAACAACTCTGCTAAGTACCTTACCACTCAACACAAGTGGTGGCACAGACATTGGGCTTTTACCTCCCGGACAGAAAACCATAAACTGACTCTTTATAGCATTATACTGCAAGCCATGACTCGCAGCATAAGCCTCACAGTACGTCAACATATCTCTAAGGGCTCTGATAGAAGGCGCCAGCAGCACCATGTCATCGGCATAGCTCAAGTTATTAATGCTAACTCCATCAATTTTGCAACCAACTGGTAAGCCACTGAGGCCCTCTATCAGGCCGTTTACATAAAGGTTAAACAGCTTGGGAGAGGTAATACCTCCCTGTCTTACACCACACTCCAACCCATATGAATCAGACAGACAGGTCCCCCATTTGATGTAATTAACTTGGTGAGAGTACCAGTACTCAAGAACAGAACATAAGTCCCCTGGCAACTTGGTTTGTCTAAGCTTAGTCCACAATATGTCATAACATACCGTGTCAAAAGCCCTCGACAGGTCGAGAAAGCACGCATACACCGGTGTCCGCCTATCCACATAATAGCGTACCGTGTGCTTAAGGCTGAGAATAGCACTCTCCGTAGAAAGCCCCGGTTTAAACCCAAATTGTGCATCGTGAAGCTGTAGGTTCAGCTCCAAATGTTTATCTAGAAGCCTATCCAAAACTTTAGCAATAATCGTGGCCAGAGATATAGGTCTATAATTATTTTTATCTGCTATATCTCCTGTTCTATTCTTGACCACCGGCACGACTATGGTTTTTATACATTCAGATGGCAAATACGAGTGGCTAATACACAAAGAATATAACATAGCCAGCACCCTAGGCAAGTGCACGCCCGCCAACCTCAAGTGCTCGACACTCAGGCCGTCATGTCCCGGTGACTTCCCCCGTTTCATGACTTGAAGAATTTCTTTCACTTCCTTACTAGAAAATCGAGTCATGTGACCGGTTACATGACTAGCCCCAACATCGACCGAACTCTGCCCGCATGCATTATGTAAATAGTAGAATACTAAACATGCAAAAATGAAATATTGAGACACAATAAAGATAGAATTGGCGTATTGTAAAATTATCGGAAATAGAGCCTTGTATTTAAACGAGGGTGCGGTGGTTCGAAAACAATTGATTTGTACACATAAGTACAAACATATTTTTGAAACTGGTAAACCTTGTGTTATTTATATTTTCCTAAACAAAAACGTAAAGAAATTATCAACGATTCCGTATTTAACATCGACGATCTCGATATCAAAGATAAGAATCGTTCATCAAAAGATACATTTAGAGCCTTTACGTAATAAAATAAATTCAGGAAGAAAATGTTTAAATCAATTCCAAAAGGTCGTAAAAATAACAACTCATGAATATTTTCTTTGTAATGATTAAGGATGGAATGTCGGGAAAAATTCAAAGATGGCATTTAAAAACATCTTTTACAACTTCTTTCCATGATTTTTGTTCGTATAGATCATTAAATGGCAATTATTATTGATGTTACTAGCAACGTTGGCCCCGTTCACTTTCTTATTGTAAAATATACAACATCCATAAGACAAACTATAAAATAAATATCCCCTGACTTTCCCATAGCGCCATCTAGCCCCAAGTTACCTGAAGCCTGTTGTATGGATACTCAACAACGGATAAACAAACTTACATCCTTTTTTTGTAAATACATCCATATTAACGCAATACATCGGCTAACACGTTTATTAACACATTAAATCATCCGAGGTATCCATCTCCGCCGGATGGGGCCTTCGTCACGATCACCTGTAGGTTTACACAGGCCCTATTTGCGTTGGCAACACCGATGGGCGGGCATGCGTACGCTCGGCGGAAATCGAAGGTGTACATGTGTTTGTCACGCCCCAGAAGGGGGAGAAATGACCAAGGACACTAGACAAAGAGTAATTTGTAGGCTACTAATTTGTAGGGTATCAAGTGGAGCGGAAGCATTGCTTCGCGCGCATCTCCCGCACTTCGGCCTGTATAACTGAAAGATTGAGTCAGGCCATGGAAAGGTGGTGGGATAGTTCCTATTTGCGTAACCGACGTTTGCCACACCTAACGCTTTTTGCCGAGCCGAGGTTCGAGTCCCACTCGGGGGCGCTCTTAGGCTCGTTGCGAAAATTTTTAAAAGTTGAGAAATATGGCTGCATAGGCCACTTACAGCCTACAACAGTAGGTAGTCAGTTAGGAAAAAAACTGTGTTATCTCTTACGCTGATCTTCCAGCATATAAATTATATGCTAATCTTGAACTTGCAATATTATTTTTTATCAATTTGTTCCTTAGGTAAACGAGTAAACGATTCATCTGATGTTAAGTTATACAGTGAGAAATTTGTTTGCTCGTTTGCTAACTGAAACTCATAGGGAGGTACCTATTTCTCTTCAACCAATCAAAAATACGCACAGAACTCTTTACAAATTTTCCCCTTCGATAATAAGTAGCCAAAATGAGAATGACCCGATATACATAAAATAATTTTGTCAACAACTTTAAATGTTTATGGTTTATTTATCGCAAATATGAATAAATCATTTGTAAATTTTGACATCTGGTATTAAACCCCATAATGCCGCTTTGAAATCAAATCTGCCAATCTAATTGAATCCCCGGCTTATTTTCTAAATTGAATCGAGGAAATTGTTTTGGTTTCCAATTTTTTATTTAACCTTCAGAGGGCTTTAGTATTGGCAAAATATCAATGGTGGAGTATACTAATTAAAATTGACAGAGTGTGGGCGATGAGATGTAGGTAATTAGGATATTTTTTTATTATAACAAGTTTTGTGTACTACGGGACTTGTTCTTGAGCTATAAGATGTAATAATAAATAGATAAATAATAAAAACATCAAAAAACTATATTTGTCGCGTGAAAACCTTTTTTATTCACGAATGAAATAAATACACACGCTTTATTGGTTCCAATAGTCACGCGTGATCCGAAACAATCAATGCTTCATCTCGCCTGCGGTTGTTTTTTACTGGCTGCACTAAATTAAAAAACAAATCGACCTTTTCCCCGAAACTGTTTGCGATCGTAAAAGTCAAGCAATGTTAGTAATCGGTTGAAAAGTACTATCTCGAGTCCTTCGGATGGCACGTAAAGTAGTTGATTCCGGCTATGATCTTAGGTAGGATGTATCTAAATCTAGCAAATATTGCTTAATTGCCGACGACTTGCGAAAGGTCGCTGGTGGAGGCTGGATGAGGAAAGCGGAGGACCGGGATATCTGGCGCGAAATGGGGGAGACCTATGTCCAGCAGTGGACTGCGATAGGTTGAATAGGATAGGATTGCCTAATATCCCAATGGATTTTTTTCTAGGAAAGCCTGTGCCCTGCGCCAATCTTTTAGCGTCCCACGGAACGCTACAATCTGGAGTATTTTGAAGATAAGCCCGCCTTTAATTCAATTAGGTAATTGGCATCGATAATATCTCTACTGTTATAACCCTTTGGGTTGTTATTAGTACTAATTAATACCTCCATATCCAGTTCCGTATTCCAGTGATGTGGAAAGATGCACAGATTGTTCCTTACCTAAAAACCAAAACCAGCATCTTTTTCTGAATATCGCCCTATTGCGTTACTGCCATTCCTTTCCAAAGTCCTTGAGCGTTTAATACACGATCAATTCACCAGTTCCTTTTAAAGAACAATTCCTTAATCCTTTTCAATCTGGTTTCGCGCTGGCCACAGTACTACCACTACCCTAGTTCATATTACAGAGGACATCAGGTCGGGCATGGAAGTCGGTAATCTAACGGTGTTGGGTTGCTGGATTTCAGCAATGCGTTCAATACTGTTGATTCGATATTTTGCTCGGCATACTGTGCTCTTAACGTATCTCCTTCAGCAGTTCACTGGTTCCGTAGTTATCTCACTGGTCGCAGACAGCGAATCAACATTGAGGATTATCTGTCTTCCTGGTGCGATATTGGTGTTGTGTCCCTCAAGGTGGCGTTCAATCTCCCTTACTTTTCTCAGTTTTCATAAACTCAATTTCCAATGGACTTTCTTCATCCTACCATCTTTACGCAGACGACTTGCAAATTTATACTCAAGCTCCCTTGAGCATCTGCCGCAGCTATAGAGAACATCAATGCTGACTTGGCGCACATATCGAAATGGAGCTGTGAGCATGGGCTTAAGGTTAACCCTACTAAAACTAAAATTATTATAGTAGGCAGTTCTAGAATGATTTCAAAATTGGACTGGGAAAGCTTACCACGAGTAGTGTTTGATGGGACTAGCTTATCTTTAGCGACACTGTGAGGACTTAGGAATTATTCTTGATAGAAACTTATCATGGAATGCGCAGATGATCGAAGTCAGTCGGAAGCTATTTACATCTGCGGGGTCGTTAAAAAGACTGCGCAACTTTCTTCCCGTCGCCACCAAGATTGCGTTAGCACAATATATATACAAATATATAATATATATATATATATATATATTAAGAAATAGAAAGAAAATGTTTATAAACCATATTTTTAAACTTTCCAATAGACTGAGAATGTTTAATGTCATTAGGTAACGCATTCCAAAGACGCACTGCATGTACCGTAAAAGACTTATCTGTGAAACGCGTCGAATGTACCGGCATTTCTAATTGTAAATTACCCGACGATCTGAGGTTGCGATGATGTGAATCTCCAAGGAATTTAAAACGCTTCCTGAGGTAAGCAGGAGCGTTGGCCGAAATAGTACATTATAAAGCATACATAGTATATGAGTATTCCGGCGATAGCGAATTGACAACCATTTCAGTTTCTTGCGGAATTCAGAAACATGATCGTATTTTCTCAGGCCAAATACAAACCTGATGCAGAAATTTTGAAGTCGCTCGAGCTTATCTAGTTGAGACTCATTAAGATCCAGGTAACAAGTATCAGCATAATCAAGGATAGGAAACAAGAGAGATTGTGCTAACGCAATCTTGGTGGCGACGGGAAGAAAGTTGCGCAGTCTTTTTAACGACCCCGCAGATGCAAATAGCTTCCGACTGACTTCGATCATCTGCGCATTCCATGATAAGTTCTATCAAGAATAATTCCTAAGTCCCTCACAGTGTCGCTAAAAGATAAGCTAGTCCATCAAACACTACTCGTGGTAAGCTTTCCCAGTCCAATTTTGAAATCATTCTAGAACTGCCTACTATAATAATTTTAGTTTTAGTAGGGTTAACCTTAAGCCCATGCTCACAGCTCCATTTCGATATGTGCGCCAAGTCAGCATTGATGTTCCTATAGCTGCGGGCAGAGGCTCAAGGGGAGCTTGAGTATAAATTTGCAAGTCGTCTGCGTAAAGATGGTAGGATGAAGAAAGTCCATTGGAAATTGAGTTTATGAAAACTGAGAAAAGTAAGGGAGATAGAACGCCACCTTGAGGGACACCAACACCAATATCGCACCAGGAAGACAGATAATCCTCAATGTTGATTCGCTGTCTGCGACCAGTGAGATAACTACGGAACCAGTGAACTGCTGAAGGAGATACGTTAAGAGAGCACAGTATGCCGAGCAAAATATCGAAATCAACAGTATTGAACGCATTGCTGAAATCCAGCAACCCCAACACCGTTAGATTACCGACTTCCATGCCCGACCTGATGTCCTCTGTAATATGAACTAGGGTAGTGGTAGTACTGTGGCCAGCGCGAAAACCAGATTGAAAAGGATTAAGGAAATTGTTCTTTAAAGGAACTGGGTGAATTGATCGTGTATTAAACGCTCAAGGACTTTGGAAAGGTATGGCAGTAACGCAATAGGGCGATATTCAGAAAAAGATGCTGGTTTTGGTTTTTTAGGTAAAGGAACAATCTGTGCATCTTTCCACATCACTGGGAATACGGAACTGGATATGGAGGTATTAATTAGTACTAATAACAACCCAAAGGGTTATAACAGTAGAGATATTATCGATGCCAGTTACCTAATTGAATTAAAGGCGGGCTTATCTTCAAAATACTCCAGATTGTAGCGTTCCGTGGGACGCTAAAAGATTGGCGCAGGGCACAGGCTTTCCTAGAAAAAAAATCCATTGGGATATTAGGCAATCCTATCCTATTCAACCTATCGCAGTCCACTGCTGGACATAGGTCTCCCCCATTTCGCGCCAGATATCCCGGTCCTCCGCTTTCCTCATCCAGCCTCCACCAGCGACCTTTCGCAAGTCGTCGGCAATTAAGCAATATTTGCTAGATTTAGATACATCCTACCTAAGATCATAGCCGGAATCAACTACTTTACGTGCCATCCGAAGGACTCGAGATAGTACTTTTCAACCGATTACTAACATTGCTTGACTTTTACGATCGCAAACAGTTTCGGGGAAAAGGTCGATTTGTTTTTTAATTTAGTGCAGCCAGTAAAAAACAACCGCAGGCGAGATGAAGCATTGATTGTTTCGGATCACCGCGGTGACTATTGGAACCAATAAAGCGTGTGTATTTATTTCATTCGTGAATAAAAAAGGTTTTCACGCGACAAATATAGTTTTTTGATGTTTTTATTATTTATCTATTTATTATTACATCTTATAGCTCAAGAACAAGTCCCGTAGTACACAAAACTTGTTATAATAAAAAAAATATCCTAATTACCTACATCTCATCGCCCACACTCTGTCAATTTTAATTAGTATACTCCACCATTGATATTTTGCCAATACTAAAGCCCTCTGAAGGTTAAATAAAAAATTGGAAACCAAAACAATTTCCTCGATTCAATTTAGAAAATAAGCCGGGGATTCAATTAGATTGGCAGATTTGATTTCAAAGCGGCATTATGGGGTTTAATACCAGATGTCAAAATTTACAAATGATTTATTCATATTTGCGATAAATAAACCATAAAACATTTAAAGTTTGTTGTCAAAATTATTTTATGTATATCGGGTCATTCTTCATTTTGGCTACTTATTTATCGAAGGGGAAAATTTGTAAAGAGTTCTGTGCGTATTTTTGATTGGTTGAAGAGAAATAGGTACCTCCCTAATGAGTTTCAGTTAGCAAACGAGCAAACAAATTTCTCACTGTATAACTTAACATCAGATGAATCGTTTACTCGTTTGCCTAAGGAACAAATTGATAAAAAATAATATTGCAAGTTCAAGGTTAGCATACAATTTATATGCTGGAAGATCAGCGTAAGAGATAACACAGTTTTTTTCCTAACTGACAGCCATATTTCTCAACTTTTAAAAATTTTCGCAACGAGCCTAAGAGCGCCCCCGAGTGGGACTCGAACCTCGGCTCGGCAAAAAGCGGTCTGGCAAACGTCGGTTACGCAAATAGGAACTATCCCACCACCTTTCCATGGCCTGACTCAATCTTTCAGTTATACAGGCCGAAGTGCGGGAGATGCGCGCGAAGCAATGCTTCCGCTCCACTTGATACCCTACAAATTAGTAGCCTACAAATTACTCTTTGTCTAGTGTCCTTGGTCATTTCTCCCCCTTCTGGGGCGTGACAAACACATGTACACCTTCGATTTCTTAGTTATTATTTAGTATGTATATAACTTGCATTTAATGCGTACACTAGCCCCTAATCCCATGCACTGTATTTCTCCATCCTAAGGTTGCCTGGAAGAAATTGCCATGCGCAATAAGGCCGCCCATTGTACTCTCTTTTTATTTTTTATTTCTGTATCCTTTTTGTTGTTTTGGTGTACAATAAAGTAATAAAATAAATAAATAAAACAATAATATTGTAGGACTGGACTGATATTAAGTATCAAAGAGTGAAAAAGACGTTTTTCACCACCATACATAAGAAACCCAATAACTGGTTATCTATTCAAACAATGGTAAATCCGAGAATTGTTTTTAAATAAGAACCTACTCGTGATCCAAAGTGCATTCATGAGGCAAATCTATTCATATAAAAATCAAGTATTTTAAACCCTGAAAATCATGTAAAACACTTTGGTACAATAACAAATCGAATGGATACCATTGAGTCAAAATTCAAACTGTTTAGCCTTATCTTATAGTCGTAATAACTCTCTGATATGTTATATTGTTTTGCTTAATTCAACAATGATACGAGTATTGTCGATTCAGACAATGATTAATAAAACAGAAAATAACACAGTTCCTACTCGGCAGACTTTAAATCTGGTATAGAGAAAACTGAATATGTTCACAATATATTAGGCAATCATTGTGTATTGTACGAAAAAAAAAGCTATACAAGACGCTATAAATTAATATCTCAAAAAACATACAACAAGTAAAATGATTTAGTATTTTCACGTTCTCGCGCTTAGTTATTCCAGACACATGTCCCCTATAGCTTCATGTTTCTTCGCATTCGGCCCCTCATTCAACCCTCTTGTGTCGGTACAAGTGTCAGTTACGGTGAACAACCTCCATTAGGAGTGGGCACATTGTTAGCGATCATTTAAAATTTATCTGTATCTAACATAAATAAATATTCACTGACATTACACAGCGCCATCTAGCCCCAAAATAAGCCTGTAATATGGAAACTAAACAAGGGATAAACATACAACATATGTATATAAATATTGCAAATATATTCATATTATACATAGAAATTAACCAGACCAATACAAGCAGACATCAAAGTCAAAAGTCAAAATCCATGTATTTCAAATTAGGCTTACAAAAAGCACATAACGACGTCAAAAAATATACAAAAAAAAACAATTAAAATTCTTAACTAAACATGTTCATGCATATAAATGTTCGAACTGCCTGGGGATCGAAACCAGAACCCGTGGTGTACTACATGACGTCTCAACCATTACACCAAATGGGCCCTTGAAAGGAGTCTCTGCCTGGTCGATGCGTGCTATGAGTGTAATAAAAGAATGAACTCGGGCTCTTTTTTGGTAATACCATCGTACTCATGAATAATTACCTACAAATGGGTTTTAATCTAACTCGGAGAAAAAACGATATTGCGTTCAATTATAATCGTAGATGTACGTGCTACGAGATACTACGATGTACTTGGAGTGATACATCAAACTGCGTGCTACGAGCGACAATACAATGCTACTACGTAAATTACTACGGACTACGAATACGTAGTAGGATACTGTTTTTGTGTTTTGCGGAGCGTCGGTGGCTCAGTGGTGTGGACTGTCGCCTTCCTACCGGGAGGGCTGAGGTTCAAATCCCGACACGTACCAATGTATTTTCGAATTTTCGAAAATATATGTACGTTATCCGACGCTCTTACGGTGAAGGAAAACATCGTGAGGAAACCTTCATGCACGCCTGCGAAGAGATTCGAAGGTTGTGTGTGAAGTCGTCCAATCCTCACTGGGCCCGCGTGGACGACTAAGGCCTAATCACCCTATACGGGTAGGCTCGTGCCCCTCGGTGGGGACGTTTAATGAGCTGATGATGTTGAAAAAAAAAATTTTGCCGCCAATGAGGATGGTAGAACATTCAACTAATAAAATGTTTTATCATACTGCTTTACGAGTAGTAGTAGTTTGGCTCAATACACCTGGTGTCCTTCTACTCGAGATTACGTATCCTCTACCAAGTTATTTAACAACCATTGTGTTTGAGTGTAAATATTAAGTAATTTGAAACGAGACGTATTAAATAAACAATGTTCACTTTTAAGGACACTCAAAATTCTCTGTTCATCCTAAAAAGCACCAAATAAAACGTTGTGTCGAATTACCGCTGAGTTTCGTAACAATGTCACAAATTTCTACAATGAGTACATACATTTTTTATTCGAAATTAGATTTAATCTCGAAAATTTATTCGATTGCCATTCTGCCCTCCGAACGAAGAGTGACAAATTAACTTCATTTTACCTTTTCAAAATCCATTTATACATTATGTTATGACTAACAATAAAAAAATACAAAGGTTTAAGACCTTTGTATTTGTTGTCAATTCGACCAAAAACCCGATTTATTGTAGTCTCAGTTAAGTGGGCAATCCTTATCTTTTGAGCTTAAAAAGCAAAAGAGTCTAATAAAGGTCCACAAATACGCTCGCACTAAGACCATACTACAAAAGGGAAAGTAAATTAATGCCCTTCAATCAAACGCAATATGAATTGAGCAGAATGGCACTTCGTTATCGTATCCGACGGACCTGTGATTACTGGTCATTATGAATGAATAAATTTATTAGGGTATCGGAATAATAACGATCGTTAACGCTTAATAAATTCGCTTAACAAATATGCGCTTTTTTATTGTTATATTTGCCGCAATTTGTGGTATTATCTTAGATAATAAACTAACTATAGTCCAATGATGTAAGTGATGCCATATTTGGTCTTTACTTTTTCCCATAGATTTTTATTTGTTATTTCCACTATTGTGAAATAAATGTTTTAATTTAAATAAATACTTATTTATAAAGAGAAAACTGTTTGTACCTAATATAATTAATAATTTGTTAAATATTTAAGTCGAAAAGAAAATACACCCACAGTAATTGTTACTTGTGATATTACGAGTAATTATATCTAGTTCATTTGGAATGGACATTCCTAATTTGAAAGCAATAATGTGTAACAATGATATTGAGATTTCAAATAATATTTTTTCCTAATTTGAAAACGAAGAAGCAATTATTGTTAATCGTAATTTGAATTTAATATTATTAAGAAATGGATATTGTTATGATTGCAGAAAGATCAAAATATAAGTATATAAATATATTTTCTTTTTATTCTGGTTTTAAGAGAAGCTGCAACCTTAGTTCGTAATGGTATTAACATTTTTATCATATAATCTTGAAATATAAAAATCTTATGACAGGTTAGGTTCATTATAAACTGGAATTTTAAATTAATAATCATTTCTATACTTAACACTTGCCTCATCAATAGTAAAAAAATACGGCTAAAATTGTGTGGTGTGGCGCCTGTGCTTAGCATAAAATATTCTAGCCTAAAGTCAGACTTGACTTATTACGAATTATATGACAATTATAGCCTTCGGGAGTTCTTAATCTATAATGTTGTAAGTATTTTTTTTAAACTTGCCATCGAACATAATAATTCGTATGTAAAAGAAAACCAATTGCCAGAAACTCGGTTAAGCAATGCAATTTCAATCAACATAAACGTGACATAATTCAAGTCCTCCCCGCCGCACTTGACGAAATCGAGTTTTAATAAGACCAATCTCATTTCCATTGCGAAATATCATGCAGGATTAATTATTATATATCATAAAACGGTTTCCTAACCGCAATATACTTATGATTATGACTTTGCACGCTAATAGTATGAAGTTCTGGCGATCTTCAAGATCTGTAATTAGCACTAATCCATCCGGATTTGATAATTAGGATAGCTGACAATTACAACAATCAATATCCACTGAAATTCACACAGCGTCGGTGGCTCATTGGTGTGGTCTATTGCTTTCTGATCTGGATGCCGCATGTTCAAATCCCGCCACGTACCAATGTCTTTTTGAATTTTCGCAATTATATGTACTTTTATCCGACGCTGTTACAGCGAAGGAAAAAATCATGAGGAAACCTGCGAAGAGATTCAAAGGTTGCGCGTGAAGGTCCAATCCGCACTGGGCCCGCGTGGACTACTAAGGCCTATACACTCGTTACGGGTAGGCTCGTGCCGTATAATCATGTCGTATAATGAATTGATGATGATTCACACAGCGTCACTCAGCCCCAAGTTAAGCGTAATAAAGCTTCTAGTACGTGTACTAAACAACGATTAAATATACTTAGGCCCATATTCTAGAACAAGACTCAAGCGTTGATCTTACATGAATAGAGTAAGAAAGAGATCTCTATACGAAAAATAGCGCCATCTCTTCCTAACTCAATTTAAGTAAAAATCAGCGAGTCTTGTCCTAGAATACGGGATTAAAATATACTTTTTATATAAATACATACATATTATTAGAAATACCCAGACCAATACATGACATGTTTATGCATACAAATACTGCCGGGGATCGAATAATAAAATAAAAACAAATATTATATTTCATAAGCAAGTGAACAAGCAGACTGTTTACTTGCCTTGATGTTTAGTGATACCGACACCCATAATGTTAGGTACTAGTATAAAGGTACCAGGAACTCGATAATGATCATGCATGCAAATTCTATTTTGATCCAATTCAAAAACAGCGTGTTTTTGTTTAGTTGAATACAAACCAATGAAAGATTATTTGCACAAGTAAATTCTACTTTAACACTTAAGTTTAAAGTCCACAATTGAGCAGCTCAATTGAATCGGAACATTGGTAACAATATTGTATTGTCTTCGCAGCAAGCATTTAGTTAGTTTCTCCGTAATAGAAATGGGTCAACGTGATTCACTAATTTTTTTTCCTACTTCCTAGGTTTACACTTGAACTATATAGTTGATATGCGCAAATATGGTTGTTTTTCCATGTACTATATTATATCACTGCTACCTAATAAAATGCTACTACCATTTTACTTGGTAATGGTGTTTATCTGTGCTCACCTCCGAGGTCTAGTGCGTTCAATATTGGTCTCGAAGTAAATAGAACTTCTCCGAGATGTTAGTTTAGCCGCATGTCCATGGGGTCGTTGGTTTGAATCCTGCGGAGAGAATGCAAAGTGACAATTTGTGCGACTTTTCCTCCAAAAGGCACTTTAAGCCATCGGTCCTGGCTACTTTCTTAGGATGTTAGTAATTAACACCCTTTAAGCACTCGACCCACGTGATGGGCCCAAACTTCCCATCGTCTAGCTGTGTGGGAAAGCCCATATCTGCAATAAACAATAATATTATTGTGTTTCATAAATAAAGTACTGTGACTAGTGAGATATGTTCGAGGACTAATAATATGTTTAAGGTGCGGATAGTCGATAGATATCTAGTATCTACTGCTACGGATCATACCGCGTCAAGATCATAACTCATAAGGGCTTCGTTCAGCAGAGGGCTAATGACATATTCTACCTGTACAAGATATCGAGATAGTTCACAAACTAGAGATTTTTTTTGGGAAATCTTTGTTGTGCTGTCAAACATTTATCTTTTCACATATTCAGTCATATCGATCTCACTTCAAACAACGTAACTTGTAATTAAGCATTATCATACTTATTCCTTTATTCCTTTCCACGTCCGGCTAACTGACAGTAATAAGAAAATTTTAATCTATCAGCCAATTAAAGTGTAAAACCAGGAAATACTTAGGTAAGTATTTTTAAACTTAAAAAAAAAATATGCCTAATACGTATCAATAAAAAGTGCCAATTTAAACTTACACTTAACCTATATAATGCTGAGTGAGTGTAAAATGTACCAGAACATTCGACCCGAACGAATAACAGATATAAATTGTATTGAAAAGGTCATATGTTTCGCTAGAACAATAAAAGTTTCTTAGTTCAACACCTCACCTCGACTATGTTTGGGTAAAGAAATAAAAATATAGAAGTGAACTGAGTTCACTTATTTGTTCTCGATATATCTATCGGCAATTCTTCTGTAGGACTAGGATTTAACATATATTTATTTAAAAATGCTGTTCTTAATTATGATTTAAAAATCTTTAATAAGTGGTTTTGAATCTTTCCAAATAGTTATAAGTTATTTACCTAATATTTATTATCTACGTTTATTAGTAAATTTTAGGTAAATGTTTTCTCTGTTTAAGTCAGCAGCGGGATATGGCCCTGACAATATTAGTGTTAAAATCATTTGGCGAGACCTCTGTGCAGCAGTAAGCTTTGTGAAGTTGTAATCGATTTAAAAACATCCTGGCGAAAAACTTACTATTAAAATATATTATTATTGAAAGGCGATGACTTATAAGTCACTATAAATTTTGCGTGTCCATTCATTATTTCAATACTACCATACCAAAAGTATTTTCATATTTGTATGTGTCTTTTTGTTTTTATAGAGATAATCCTATTCAACCTTTCGCAGTCCACTGCTGGACATAGGTCCCTATTTTGCGCCGGATATCCCGGTCCTCCGCTTTTCTCATCCAGCCTCCACCAACGACCTTTCGCAACTCGTCGGTCCATCGGGCTGGAGGGCGTCCTACGCTACGCTTGCCAAGACCCGGTCTCCACTCCAGACTCGTCTGCTCTAACGGTTCTGCGACATACGTGACCAGCCCACTGCCACTTCAACTTGCTGATCCGGCGGGCTATGTCGGTAACTTTAAAAGATAAATTTATAAAAACTGCGACATCTAGCAACTCGATCTCCGCATATGCGGTCAACTGTATCGACTCCAAGCCATTATCGCTCCACCCAATTTATATAATCACTTTTGTTTTGGGTTCTGGATATAAAGCTTTCTAACAGTTTAAGAACCTTTACCTGTGTGAACCCTGTATAAGGTCGTGTAAACCTCAATCTATTTCTTATTCCATAATAGTAGGAAGCGTCGGTGGCTCAGTGGTGTGGACTGTCGCCTTCCTTTGATTTTCTTCTTCCTCCAATGTATTTTCGAATTTTCGGAAATATATGTACATTATATACGACGCTCTTACGATGAAGGAAAACATCGTGAGGAAACCTTCATAGGTTGTGTGTGAAGTCGTCCAATCCGCACTGGGCCCGCGTGGACGACTAAGACCTAATCACCCTATACGGTAGCTCGTGCCCCACGGGGACGTTTTAATGGGCTGATGATGAATAGTAGAAACTGCGAGTGTGTTCTGGGCTAAAGGATGAGATATGCAGTGGAAGAACTGAGTACTGTGAGTTTAAATCATCTTTTTTTTCTCGTATGGTGACTGCATGACTGTGCAGATGTCAATGAGTGGCGATTACAATTTCCTATGAGATGAGCCGTAGCCTTAAAGCAATACAATAAATTCAAACTCCGTAATAAAATAGGTAAAAAGAAGTCTGCTTCACAGCATTGGTGTTAGTGAAATTACCGGGTATAAGAGACCTAACATCTGCTGTCTCGGGTGACGGGCGCAGTGCGGTGTTGATGGAGGATAATAACTGTCTATCAGTTGTTGGTCTCCTTTAATGCCGCGCTGTCATGGTCTGGCGTATCACTTACCATCAGGTGAGCGTCCAGACCGTCCTGTACACTCATAACATAAAAAAAATTGGGCTTTTCTGGCTATCGGTTGTTTGTTTCACTTCTTAGATAAACGATAAATTAATCAGATGAACAATCTCACTCAAAAGGTGTCCGCGGTAAAACTCTACCCGTCGCGTCAGTTGGGCAGAATTTTCATTCAATATCACTCGTCACGGGATCGGGAGCGTCGGTGGCTCAATGGTATGGACTGTGGCCTTCCTACCGGGAGGGCTGAGATTCAAATCCCGACACGTACCAATGTGTTTTCGAATTTTCGAAATATATGTACGTTATCTACGACGCTCTTACGATGAAGGAAAACATCGTGATGAAACCTTCATGCACGCCTGCGAAGAGATTCGAAGGTTGTGCGTGAAGTCTTCCTATCTGCACGGGGCCCGCGTGGACGACTAAGGCCTAATCACCCTATACGGGTAGGCTCATGCCCCTCGGTGGGACGTTTAATGAGCTGGTGATGATCGATCGTCACATGTTATAAATATAATAAAAGCTATAAGTATGTGTTAGTAGTGCGGTTTGGACATTTTTTGGTTGATGTTTCTTGGTGATTATGCATCTAGTTAGTTTATAATTTACCTATCTAAGTTGCATTTCACATTTCATAATCGCCATTTTGGTTTCCTAGGTGAAAATTGAAATTGAAAACACCCAGACCATTACAAACAGACATCTTCGTGCACACAAATGTTTGTACTGCCCGGGGATCGAACCCGGAACCCTTGGTGTTGCGGCGGACCTCTCAACCGCAACACCAAATGGGTCGTCAAATTATGTTTATTTTTTTACTGTTCCATTATGTTGTTATTGTTATGTTTGTTTACTCTCACACTTAACGATAAATAATAATATGAAACACGACACAAAGCGGCACCTACGTAGTAGCTCAAAGCGTTATTTAATAAAAATTCTGTGCTAATATCGCCTTCGTTGCCTCACTTGGCGGATGCAAGGTTATCCTGATATCAAAGCTAGCTTTTAACCTTGTATCCTATATTATAACTTATGTCAAGAGTAACTACTGAGACTGTCTATTGCATACAAAATTATTGAAACAGTATTGCAGCTTTTTGAAATTGCTCTTAGGAAGAATTCAATGATTGCAAGAGATACTATGTGAATGTGATTTTTCGTTATGTCATTGTACGCGACATTTCCGCCTTCTTAGGTTAATTAACCCTTTGGACGCCAATGACACCTAAAGGCGGCAGATAAAATAGATTTTCTTTTGTGTCTGGATTCCTGGCGTTCAAAGGGTTAAATTCCATTTCTCACTGCTATATTTTAACTTAGTATCGTGTATATTGACGACAACTTATGTATGTAGGTACCTATTTACATGCTTTAAAAGAAAGTGTTTTTTTATGTAGGAACATAATAAAAGTAGGTACCTTTGTATTATATCATTTAAAACCTACAACGAAATTACCCACGAAGGGCTAAAACTAACCGAAATATTTTGGAACAAGAAACCAATGCACGAACGTTCTTCATTTCTATGATAATTCAATAAAAACTTATGAAACGGCTTTTTCCTTAACAATCTCCGTCTGGACCACTCGGGATTGAGTAAAGTTATTAATGAACTTCGTATCCGGGCCATCATCGTTTTTCCGACGAAGCGCACGCGTAGGTCAATGAAAAAGTTTTGGGAACTCGCCAAGGTTGACTCTAATTATTGTTTTATTAGGTTATTGGAAGGTTAAAAGAAAAATAAAGGGCCTCTCGTCCTATTTTCACTGCGAACAAGGGTAATTTGAAAATTTTCTATCGAAGCGAGCAATGCCTTGAACCTCAATAACGGATTAGGAAGCGAGTAGGGTTTCGATCAAAATGTTGTTGTTTTGGGTAATATTAAATATATATACTTAAATTTCGTTGTTTTGGTTTTAAATTTTAAAAACGCTAAAATAGTACTGTGCCAAAAAGAAAATTATAGTAATAAATTTCACATTTCCAAATAAAGAAATACATTCTAAAATCGTCAATCTCATGAGTTGTGTACACAAATATACGAGTAAGTTTTTTATTTAAGATATTTTTAATATGAACTGTTTTCGTATTAATTCTGTCACGATCATACCAAATAGGTAATATTTAAATTAATACGAAGGACCGGAATGTCTGGCGTAAAATGAACTTCATTTATTTTGCACCAATCCGAATTTGTTAAAAACAAAACTCGTGAGCAAATGGTTCGACATGGCCCCTTAGCTCATCATCATCATCATCATCATCAGCTCATTAAACGTCCCCACGAAGGGGCACGAGCCTACCCGTATCCCTATACGATGATTAGGCCTTAGTCGTCCACGCGGGCCTAGTGCGGATTGGACGACTTCACACACAACCTTCGAATCTTTTCGCAGGCGTGTATGAAGGTTTCCTCACGATGTTTTCCTTCACCGTAAGAGCGTCGGATAACGTACATACATTTTCGAAAATTCGAAAACACATTGGTACGTGTCGGGATTTGAACCTCAGGCCTCCTGGTAGGAAGGTGACAGTCCAGACCATTGAGCCACCGACGCTCTTAGCTATATGATATTGTTATTAGATTATCTTGTTTTTTTTTTGTATACTTTAAGTCGTTTTTTTCTGTCACCACCATTTCTGTCTATCTTTTATCGTTTCCGTAAACATTCGTGATATTTATATGAGAAAACTGTAATAGTATTAAGAAATTTACCTTTGTTATTTATATGGAATTTGTTTTATACTGTAAGTTTTCCAAATACAATAAAATAAAATAAATAAAAACAATTGTTTTTCATCGTGTTGATATGACTCATCAAAATATAATGTTTATACAACCCAAACTAGAAGTAAAGATATTGATGTATAAATACAGGCATAGGTACGTACCTAGGTAATCCAATAAATTATTCCAAACGCTTTGCAGGTTCAGAAAACAAAAGCTATAACTATTGTCATCCATAAATTTAGTTCGACTGGAAACACTATAACTTGTACGGAGATGCTTTTATTCACAACTTCCAAGAACAGGAATAAAGCGTTTCGGCATGACTAAACCGATGCGTATCCACATAAACTGTATGTACTCTATCTTTCCAACAATCAGTTGAGTGCGATACCGTGTAAGACGTAAACATGTAACAAATTGGAACAGTAATTTCAATTTTCACCTAGAAAACCAAAATGGCGCGACCCTAATTTACATTTACGCAGCCGTATTTCGAAACGCAATTCCGAGGATTAAATATTATGTTGATGTAATACACACGACTCATCTCAATCCATATTTTCAGTAAAGCTAAATTTAATTTCAGCAAAAGAAACGATAAACTCGATGCAACGGCGGATCCAGAGGGAGGGTCATGGGGGTCATAACCCTCCCTGAGCTATTTTTAAGTACTATGCTAACGTACATTAGCAAAATACCTTATAAGTTCTTAACTTGACTACTACTATGTGATGTAGGTACTTTATTTTATGATCGATGCGAGTTTTTTTTTCCTTTTTTGCTGTAGGCCTTTAGGAATTTCGATAAAGGTTTTGTTTTGCAACATAAGCTGGGAATACTAGTATTCCTTACCTATTTATATATTTGAGGAGGTTATCATATTTCCATTGTTCAATTTACGTCACCTTCAGAAATGTTCCGTCTGAGATGTAATAAGGTCATAATGTAGGTAAAGTGATTACTGTTGAAGTAGATTAGTTCTGGAATGGAAATCGCGTCTTAGCAAGCGTATAGTAGAGCTTCCTCCAACCCGATGGCCCAACGTGAAGGCTAGATGGCAAAAGCGGAGGACCGGGATATCTGGCAAGAAAATGTCGTATTTAACGTTTCAGATTTCTTTTTGAATCTAGTCTATATCTCAATTACCTATACAATAAGTCTGTTCAAATTAGATCGGGCGAGCTGATGCTTTACATTTTTTATACCTCATGTTTACTAATGACACGACAAACCATGTCATTATCTTCGTGCCATTTGTTTGTAAAACAGAAATTATGCAAACTTACTCGCTGAGACGCCTCTCGATGAATATGTATGGACAAATGGTTTTAATTTCCTCGCCAAAACCCGATAAAAACTTGAAATTGCAGTAAACGAAGAAGTTACACACAAAGTCATTAGAATATTAATTAATGTTCAGATTTTATATAGGTACTTTGTAGTAGTTACTTTGTTGTAGTAAGCGTTGCAAAAGTTGCTGCTTTGAAAAAATATTAAAGGCAAAGAACAAGCGCGCGTTTTTTTTTAATTCTGGATATACGATTACCAGGTATGAGTAAACGATTTACTTGATGGTACGTGATATCGCTACACTACGAGTGCCAACATTGAATTGCCTAGAACAGCCTTAACCTTTAATAGCGGGCGGACAGCCAGATTAAACATAATGATATATAAATATATATCAATGTTAAAAATAATACAATATCAATATATGAATTATCAAGAAGAAGATACCTTAAACTAAATGAGCATGTTAAAAATCCTTCAGTTGTTGTGTATTTACTATGCAGTTTAAAAGACTTACAAGAGTGCTTACTTCAAGCTTTGTAGGAAAATTCTAATAAAATTAAGTCATTGAGTCCACTTTTTTCTCTAGATCTGAAAACCCCGCCAGCAGAATTTACGAGCAGTAGCTATTTTCGAATAAATTCAGAAGACAAATGAAAAGTTGGTGTGTTCAAACTTTCTACATTCTCATGCTCTATGAATAAAATTGCGGTAGTTTTCGCGAGTCACAAAACAGTTAAGAGTTCTCGATAGTTGGATAACTGGTGTCGTATTATTTTGCGATTGATGTCTTCTTTATGATTTGACTTTTTTTACGTTGCTAAGATCGACGAGGGAGTCACAACGATACAGCTAGTTAAAATGACTAAATTTACAAAAATATTTAACAAACATCTTACTCATCGTCTGCTGTGACATTAAATGCCGATGACACCTTTAGTCGTCAGAAACAATGGATTGTGTCTGGATGTCTGGCGTAGAAGAAATGAATAAGAAAAATCAATAGATGATTAAAAAGTAAGTATCTCAATCAATTAATCGATCAGCCTTTAACGTCCGACTACTGTACTTAAGTTATTTACCTAAAAAGGCATGTACAAAAAATACATATAAGCAACAGAAACGCGTCAAACTTAAGTAGGTATATCTATGTAATAAAACAGTTCGTATGGCTTGTAAGGCTTTTATTGCAGAATAAATTTATTATGAGATGACGCACCTGGAACCATTTTACATATCTCACGAATGCAGCTGAGGTAAGTAATATTATGACAGGCAATTCTGTTAAGAAATTCGTATCATAGGTAGGTATAATTTTTAACCTAATCTGGCGGCAAAAGACCATCGGCAATCATCTTAAGTCTTTTCGCTTCTTCTCTAGCTCTCTTCTCGGCATCTTTCCTCTCCTGTTCCTCCCTCTCCTCTTGAGCTTTCTTCATGGCCATTTCGGCTAACGTCTTCTGGTCCAACTTAAAGAAGTTGATTGGCTCTTGGGTATATCTGGTATCTTTGTTATTCATATTCTCTATAAACTTCACGTAGTTGAAGGAGCCGTCTTCTATGTTATACGTTTTATCTTTCGTGGCTAGCTTTATCCAATCAACAAACTCTATTTCAGATAAAGGCTCGCCCCAAGTCATTAACTCTTCCTTGAGCAGTTGCAAATCGCATACTCCTGTTTCTGCATCATCATGTCCTAAAGCGGCAAATGCTTTAGTGACTGCCAGTTCAAAGTCATCACCCCACGCCATCTTGGCTTCAATCATGAATAACCATTCGTGGTACTCCACTGTGTCGACGTATTCATCCTCGAGGAATGTTGCGAACAGTTGCTGAATCTCCGAAGTTTTAGGGTTGAAACCTAGCTTTCTTAGCATAAGTGGAATTGCTTCAAGAGGTACCTGCAAAATAATAATTACTTTTACCTGTATAAGACCTTATTGAGAATACCTATGAGTCATTAATCATCAACACAATGTAGGGCTGCGGAACGAATAAGTATCTGATGTAACTACCGGTTACAGACTATGAAGTTTCTTGCGAAGACTCCATAAGTACTGCTTGATTTAAAAAAAATATATGTATTTCTACTACATATACAGAAAAAGTAAATCAAAAGCTGATTTTCCAGCCTCACCAATTTATTTGCAGAAGTAGTAACAATTTTCGCAGGATTTATATATGTCTTAACCTTTTTCGGGAAGCTGATATCGGCGATGAGTGACACAAATTTGCGGAGCGTAAAGAAATTTGAAAACTGATATCTCCCGAAGGGGACACTCCATCGCTTTTCCGTTCCTACTCAGAATTCAATACTTTGTGCTTTTAAGAAATATTTCCACTTCTCTCATCTAAGCTAAACAGAGAATATTTATTTTTATATAAATTGCCCTCATACTTTTTCATAATCTACCACACTCATTATCTATTAATTCCTTACGTCTTATTCCTCCCTCCATAACTTTTAAGACAGTGTTCCGGGTTGAGGGGTGAGAGAGATAATCAAACAACTGGATACTTAGTGAGAATAAAGAAAATAATTTCTTGACCTGTGTCAAGAAAAGAAATAAAGTCTGTGCTCGAAACTAAGTCATCTAGGTAGGTACAAGGGTAATGTCAGGCAACGTTTTACTTGGTGGTAGACTCGATACTAGCCTAGGTAGGCAACACCAAATATCGTCCCGTCAAATAAGAGTGCTATGCACTTTTATGTTTCGGAATGAGGGCACTGTAGCTAGTAAAATTACCAGGTATAAGAAACCTACCATCTGTTATCTCGAGTGACGGGCGCAGTGCGGCGTTGATTGAGAGTAATAACTGTTTATCACTTGTTGGTCTCCTTCAATGCCGCTCTTTCATGGTCAGACGTATTAGGTGAGTCACTTACCATCAGGTGAGCGTCAAGCTACCATCAGGTGAGCGTCAAGACCGTCCTGTTAACTTCTTAACATAAAAAAAATCCCGTCGAATAGGAATGCTATGAACTTCTGTGTTTCAATTAGGATACTGTAGCTAGTGAAATACCGTGGCATAAGTGGCTGACCATCTGTCATCCCGGGTAACGACATGAAATAAATAAATATATGATAAGCGCAAGGCAGTGTTACTAAAACTAATTATTCTCAACAGTCATACTGGTTTCCTTTATTACTACATCTTGGCAAGTATTTGAACGAAATACCTGTATCATCAGGCGAGCGAACTGGTTGTACCGCACTTCAAAATATATAAAACATTTTAAGGTACCTGCCTACATCATCAGTTAATCATCAGTATTGTATTTCATGTGATTGTAGACTTTTATGGGCGGGCTGCAGCTACTTAATTATGTTTGTATAGGTATTCACAATTGCGTCGGTGGGACAATGGTGTGGTCTGTTGCTTTCCAGTCTGGATGGTGCAGGTTCAAATCTGGTCACGCACCGATGTGTTTTCGAATTTACGAAATTATATGTACGTTTACCCATCGCTCTTACAGTGAAGGAAAACATCGTGAGTAAACCTGCGCATGCCCACGAAGAAATTCAAATGTTTGTGCGTGAAGTTGGCCAATCCGCACTGGAGTCGCGTGGAAGAATAAAGCCTATACACACCCTATACGGGTAGGCTCGTGCTCCTCGGTAGCGACGTATAATGAGCTGATGATGAGGTATTCACATGACTTACGATGCCTACAGGTGTTTGCATGTACAGCCGACAATAATAGATAAAATCATTGTATTCGTTATTTCAATACCTTGTCTATGTTTTCTTCGTCATGAGCTCTAAACATTTCCTTGAATCTTGCTAGATCCTCGTTGTTGAAACAGGCAGGTGGTGGTGGCGGTTTCTTCGGCTTCGGAGGGGGACCGGCCATGCCCTTTGGTGGGGGCGGCGGTTTTGCCTTTTCTTTCCCTTTTTTTGGACCCATGGCTGTTGCTATGGCTTATGGAATCTGGTACCGAGAGACATAAGTAATTTTGTTAATGATTTTTTTTTTAATTATTTTCCCAACATTTTTTATTCAAGGCTGATATGGAGACATAATTTGAAACTGTAACGTCAATGTGACGCAATCCGTAGTAGACACTTGACACCACTAATCGTTGACGTATTAGAAATATGTAGACGTCCTTATACAAACTGCCAAAAAGGAACGTTTCTATATATTATATTGTATAAGATTAGTGGTCACTGGTGGAGGTTGGATGAGGAAAGCGGAGGACTGGAATATATGGCGCAAAATGGGAGAGACCTATGTCCAGCAGCGCAGACTGCGAAAGGTTGAAGAGAGAGAGAGAGATTAGTGATATGTGACGTCATTGCTCACCATTTGCTCACTATCATCTATTGACCTTATATTTAATGGTTTCAGTTAATTCAAAAATACAATATTGCAGATAATCAAATGTGATCAATAAAACGACAAATAGAATAAGATGCGGTTTTATAAAAACAAGGTTTGGTATTTTATTGGGGATGGTGTAAAGTACCTGTAGATATAAAAGCTAAGTACATACAACATACCTAGGATTCTATAACGAGACACCATTAACAACTTACCTTCTTCATTCTTATTACTGCGAGCAACTTACTAGCCAGTAGTCGGAACTGATTGCTTAATGTGGCTTAATTAAAACCCCCGACTCCCTACACTACGGCATAAAAACAAAAATACAATATAAAATACTATCATCATCATCAGCTCATTATACGTCCCCACCGAGGGGCACGAGCCTACCCGTATAGGGCGATTAGGCCTTAGTCGTCCACGCGGACCCAGTACCTACGGAATGGACGACTTCACACACAACCTTTGAATCTCTTCGCAGGCGTGCATGAAGATTTCCTCACGATGTTTTCCTTCACCGTTCAAAATTCGAAAACACATTGGCACGTGGCACACCATTGAGGCACCGACGCTGTATAAAATATGTATAATATACTATATCTATATATATTTCGATCTTGTTAAAATAAATAAACAATAATATTTTACATTAGGACAATCTCTCTCTTTCATTCCCAAAATTATTTGGGTGTGGGCTACTCTCAAAATTATTTAAATAATAGGGAAGATGCACAAATTTTATTTTTGTGTTTATTTTTAAAGAACTACATTTGGAATAGACCACAAGTATATTTAAAAATCAAAAAACTGTCATTGTCTGCATAAAAATGAGTTTTGAAATTGACAATTTCAAATTTCGCGCCAAAACGGGCAGGCGTGACGTTTGTCGTCAGATATGTGAATGTACCTCCTTTTCTTCAAGGACTTTCATACTTTTGCATTTTTTTCTCGACTCTCGAGACCTAATTTATAAGAATTTTAAATGACTGATAAAATGTATGAATTTAATGAATTGATACTCCGGAAATAAAGCCGCGTTGACCGTACTTTGTGCCAATGTGTTCATCTAATAACAATCATATTGTTTTTGACTGACACAAAACCGGGAAAAAAGAGATTTCGAGCTGTGAAGACGAATGAATTATTCCTCAAACTATTTTTCGATGCGATGAAGATGACTATGATGTTAGAATATACTTGTTATTTTTCATCTGCTTGTTGCACAAATACAATAACAAAGATGTCTGTAACGTTTTATTGTAAAGATAAGGAATCATGTTAAAAAGTTTTAAAACTTTGTGAATAGAGATGCGAATGCCCATAGATATAGGATATACTAGCGCGCTAATTCTAAATCTATGCTCATAACCCATATTTTAAATGCTAAAGCAGAATAATGCTTTTGACACCTGAATCAGCAATAATTAAAAAAAAGAAAAATTCTTGTAAGCATTGAAAATACACCAAGTTTAATATTGTTTTCTTACATTACAGTCACAAAAACATACAAACTTACACAATAATGATATTTATGATATAAATAAAATAATGATTTTTTAAAACAAAGGAAATTATTATTATTTCTTCTTTGTTCCTGGTTCATCTTTAGAGTGTAGTGTAAGTGCCATGGATGAGGACTGCACAGGGCAGTTCAATGTGGAAATCCTCAGCGCAGCATTTTCCAAACAGTTTCTGCTCACACTGTGATGAGTTAAAATTATAACCTTTTCTTTTTGCTCACTACTTTCATTATTATGTTTGGTGATGAAAAACAATAATTTCTAGATTATCAGTAGGTAGACATTATGCTTTGATATTTCAATAAAGTACCGTAAAAAGTTCATATTTCGCATCAGGCTTATTGCGGTTTATAATACTCACTTCCGACAAAAATAAATTACAACCATGTCAACATTAACTTTGGTAGTTTCCTGGAGTCTGCTTTTACAGTCCTAAATTTTATTTTTATTCGAAAAATGCCGATTTTGTAGTTTTAGTGTTCTCTTTTACTAAACCTTTAACGTTTATTTTGACGTTAAAGGTTTATGTCATACATAGATGACGTAAATGACAGTAATTGGTGTTTTAATTTACGTTCCGTTTCAAGTAATTTCAATTCGTAATTATTGCTAAAAAAAAAGCGTAATTAATATAAAACCTTACGGTGTCCCTTCTTTTATGTTATTTTAACATTTTAATTTCAAATTATTCATTTATATTACATTTGCATGTTCCCTATAAATAAGTATTTAGTATACCAATTGATTCTAGTCTTTCAGTGTTTTCTCAGTTACTAATTTATTCGTACCAATGAAAAATTTTAAGACTAGGTATTACTTGGTGAGAAGATTCCTAAATTAAGTTTATTCGGAACATGATACTATAACTTCGAATATTGCTGAAACCTGAGCCTTTCCTACATTTGGGAATTATCGTAAACCTAAACATACATTCCCACAAACAAGAAGTTTACGCGAAAATACGTAACTAACTTAGGCGAATTGCTTTGAAATAATTTCAAGATTGTACAACTTGATTCTCAAATGGTTATCAATTTAGTACAAAACGACATTTGATTGATATTAGGTATAGGTACTCCGTAGTCAGTGAACGGACAATGGAGCGAGCTACAATGATATTCTGTATATATAAAGGTAGATACGCCATCGGTGCCTCAAAAACGAAAGAGAGTACAGTTTGTACTCTTTTGTTTAGGTAAATGTATTCGTAATTCGAAATATGTGTATGTGTGCTGTCACTGCATTCGGAACTCTTTTTTCGATTGTTTTGTGAGCATATCACGAATCCATACTTTTTTACATCATTGGCGAGCTATAGTCGGAGTTTCTATCAGGGATAAAATCTCAGAAATGATGTTATTTGAGAGTTCAGACTTACCTCACCGGATCATTAAGTTGAAGTGGCAGTGGGCTGGTCATGTATATACAGAACCAAAGGCCGTTAGAACAGACGAGTTCTGGAGTGGAGCCCGCATCTTGGCAAAAGTAGCTTCTTAGGACGCCCTCAGGCCCGATGGAATGCTTGCTTGCGAAAAATACCTTTACATTGCAGTTAGAAAATGATTTTTCCTCTTCTCGTATAATTTTAAAGAAAAATAGCGGCTACACCAAGGTTCCGGGTTTGATCCCCCGGCAATACAAACATTTGTGTGCATGAACATGTATGTTTGTAATGTCTGGGTGTATTGTTTGTACGTATGTATTTAGAAAAAATATATATAAGTATTATATAGCCATAATAAAGGCTTCACGCTTAACTTGGGGCTAGTTGGCGCTGTGTGAATGCCAGTGGACATTTATTATTATTATTGTTCCTATATTCATAGTTATTCTAACATAGAATTAAGGTAATCGTCCGTGGTCTTTCTGAGTATCGACATATGGCCTAGTGGAATACTCTTAGAATTAGCAAACAAATTGAGTGAAAAAAACAGTGAAATTGCAACCTTTTCTCGGTTGAATGAAGGTCCTCAGTTCCGGACAGTTTTCCGGATCGCTTATTTGGCGGGTGACAGTAAACTGTTTGTGTTCGTGGTTTGATTTTCGCCTCGTAACGTAATTGTAATTGCAACGTTGGAAGCTTAAATTGTTGTTCCGAATTCGGGTCAGCCAGTAATAACGTTTTGTGAAACGTTTCCATTCCGTTAATTGTAGGTTTACCTTACCTTTCCAATTCCACTAGCTTTATCGGTCGACAAATGTCCTAGGGGTTTTTAATATCGGCTAATCAGTCATAACGTCCACTGTTGCGACTTATTTTGTGGATTTAAACCATATACTGTCCCAATTGATAGTGCCAGGTCAATAGAACTTTGTTCTTTATTCAGCAGAAGCCAACGCTGGGTGTGCTTCAAAGAGCGTTAAGTATTACCTATTACCTCTGTAACGCAATTTTAACGAGCCAAATATAGCCCTTAGCAACTTGTGTGTGAATGATAGTGGATATTTATTTCACTATTCATTGATTTGATTTTATGTTTCTATTTTCCCTAGCCGTTTTGAAGTTATGTGATATCTAATAATTAATAACATTTAATAACCTACCTAAGCGGCTACCAAAAACTAAAGATTTTTTCAAATCGGTCCTGTAGATCCAGAGATTAGCGCGTTCGAATAAACTATTCAGCTTTATAATAATAGATAAGCAATTGCCTAACAACAAAAGAAGTTCAATTATTTTGTAACGGAATAAACGGAACGCTAAGTGTGCGTTACCCTAGCAGGAAAGTATGTCCTAGAGTGATATGAGTGGTACCAATGTTTTGTGCTCTATTTACTATGTATGTGCGCCAAATATTATATATGTGCATCCAGCCGTTTTGGAATAAATCGAAAAAAACGGTTCCTGCTAGGGTAACGTTTTTCTAGCAGGAAAATTTTTAAAAAAACATCGGAGAGAAAAAATAATTAGTCCGTTAGAAAGCTTATGTGTGTGCATGAATGTGCGCCAAAAATTATATATGTGCGCCTTCAGGTTTTTGAAATATTCAACTTTTTAATCTTCCTGCTAGGGTAACGTTTTACAAAATCGCATATCTCGAAAACTATTGCATGTGCGTTTATGAAAAAAATTGCATAAATAGCTCTTACATGTGCCAATATGTGCCGGAATTTTGAACAAGAAAATATCTTAGATTTTAAGTTATAGCGATTTTTAAGAAATGAGAAAAAAAATATAGCCTCTTTATAAAAAGGCCGATAAGCTCATAAAAATTGCATTTGATCCGTCTTGAGACGCAGATTATGTGCAGCAAGTTTCAATAGTGCACATTCATTAGTTGTTGAGTAATATGAGAAAAACTAAACAAAAAACCTATCATGTTTTTGACGTTCACATACAAGAAACTGGTTCAATCTAAGATGAGCGATTGTAAACCATGATTATGTGCATATTGTCAAGTAATAATGTGAAAATTTTTACCTTAAAATATTCCGTATTTAAAAAGATATAAACAAAAATCAAAAAAAATAAAATACGATCGATTATCCGACCAAATTAGAATGACTACTAAAAAGCGACGATTCGATATGTATCGATGGCCTTCTTAAATTTACACATCAACCTATTGACACATCTTGTGCTCAAGTACAGTAAAGTGATAAAGTGATTCCCATTCATTTTCGAAAACAATGTTTCCATATTTTAAAAATTTCATAAAAATGCATTGGGTAGTACAAAAGGAAATTATAAAGTATGTATTATATAATATAAACCAATTGGGGCTAGATAGCGCTGAGTGAGTGTCAGGTTATATTTATTTATTAAGTTCGTATTTTTCTTCTCACAGAAACTTCACACGGCTAGCACAATTATTTAGTACTTCTTTTTATCCTTTTTTTAGAGTTGACGTACAATACTATAAAACTCGTAGGATTTGAATAGATAAGCGTGACACCATAAATAATAGAAACTCTAAAAAGTGTGATGACACAAATGTCAAAGTTAAAATAACTGTCAATGGACTCTTTATCTCTGGTCGCACACGCCAGCTATGACGTCTTACGTATTGCTTGTAGAAAAAAGGACAGGTAATTACCTAAGGTATTAATTAGAGACTAATATATAAACAGTACTCCATCTTGAATAATGCGAACTTTTACTACAATTGGAAGTACAGCCCTTTTGTGGCTAGATCTAGCACTTTTTAGTACGGGTGAACTCCTTTTTTAACGATTTAGCTCTTTTTCGCTGTCTTGAAAATATTAACCAATGTATGAAGTTTTCGACATGCTAACAACTTTTTTACTATATCATCGGCCATGAAGACGTTTTTTAGACGCTCTAAAAAAACGGCTTCATGACATGATTATTTAAGCATTTGTAGAACGGAAAATCTATTGATGCTCAATCTAGCCCTTTTTAACTTCTCAAAACGCCCCATTTCTAAAACTAAGGTGGCAACACTGTGGAAGTGTTAACTTGTAGTTATATTCATACAGTTTTGATTGTGAACGACACGGTCGGTTATATTTTGTGTTATGAAGTTTTTTGAAAGTGGTGCAATATGTGACGTGACGTATTTATTACGATGATAGAACTGCGATGATGGTAACCATTTCATATTTCGTGTCATTTTATAATCCTTTTGACTTATTGCAAGCACAGTGGATATGCGTACCTACCGGTTGAGATGCAAGGGTCATGGGTTCAATTCTGGCAGTAGTACATAATTAAATTGATGATATTGTTGTCAGGTCTGGGTGTTTGTAGTACTCACGTTCTATCTGTTACTAAGGTACAACGAGAGAAAATATTTTAAAAATATACTTAGATGAAACGCAGCTTCTAGTATTGGCACTCAATATGTGGATTAAATGCCCAGTCATGACTCATAACACTGGGGAAGCAGGTTGATGTTCACTGGTGACCATATTGTATATTTACTCATGGTCCCTTCCTACAAGCGAGAAGAGAGAGAGTAGGAGATGATAGTACTGGTGATAAATGTATTCGTTATTTGTGAGAATAGTTTGCAACAGAAACTAAATCCTTTTAACTTATGAAAGCGAATAAACAAACCATCAGCGTAGCTTTTAATCGAACCATTTTTTTTTGTTAAAACAATAATTAGTGGTAAAGTGCCGTCCTTATATAATTTATGGGCAGAATTATTCTTACTAAATCCTTAATTGTGGCTTTGTTGTCGGTGTTCAGGCTTTTCAAATCATTCATCGCAAGTGACTTTAAGCAAAGCCCCTTTGGCTGCGAGGCCCCTACCGGTCCGAGGCCGCGAGCGAGAAATATTACAATGTATATAATTACTACTATATATTTTGTTATTTAATACTAAGTGTATTACTGTGACTTTAGGTTAATTTTTTTTCACTTAATCGGGTCTCCACAAACCAAAATTATTTTTGTACATGATTTAATAATTTATTATTATCAATTACTTTTTATACAGCAATTAAAAATAATAATGATACAAAGTTTATTTTGTCCGAAATGGAAACATAAATTATATTAGTAATATTTACATGAACCCAAATTTACCAAAAACTTTCTAACGCGACTGTACGACAGCTACCAAGGTATTAAGCGTTCATTACCGAAGGCCATCGATACATATCGAACGTCGCTTTTTAGTAGTCATTCTAATTTGGTCGGGTAATCGATCGTATTTTTTTTTTTTGATTTTGTTTATATCTTTTTAAATACGGAATATTTTAAGGTGAAAATTTTACATTATTACTTGACAATATGCACATAATCATGGTTTACAATCGCTCATCTTAGATTGAACCAGTTTCTTGTATGTGAACGTCAAAAACATGATAGGTTTTTTGTTTAGTTTTTCTCATATTACTCAACAACTAATGAATGTGCACTATTGAAACTTGCTGCACATAATCTGCGTCTCAAGACGGATCAAATGCAATTTTTTATGAGCTTATCGGCCTTTTTATAAAGAGGCTATATTTTTTTTTCTCATTTCTTAAAAAATCGCTATAACTTAAAATCTAAGATATTTTTCTTGTTCAAAATTCCGGCACATATTGGCACATGTAAGAGCTATTTATGCAATTTTTTTCATAAACGCACATGCAATAGTTTTCGAGATATGCGATTTTGTAAAACGTTACCCTAGCAGGAAGATTAAAAAGTTGAATATTTCAAAAACCTGAAGGCGCACATATATAATTTTTGGCGCACATTCATGCACACACATAAGCTTTCTAACGGACTAATTATTTTTTCTCTCCGATGTTTTTTAAAAATTTTCCTGCTAGAAAAACGTTACCCTAGCAGGAACCGTTTTTTTCGATTTATTCCAAAACGGCTGGATGCACATATATAATATTTGGCGCACATACATAGTAAATAGAGCACAAAACATTGGTACCACTCATATCACTCTAGGACATACTTTCCTGCTAGGGTAACGCACACGAACGCTAACACGTTCTACTGCGCACGCCTGCCAAAGCCAATGCCAAGCCTTATAGCCAAAGCCAGCCAATGGGAAGCCTCCCTGCCAATGCCAGCCAATGGGAAGCCTCCCTGCCAAAGCCAGCCAATGCCTAGCCAGTTAGCCTATGTTTGATGCCGTCGCTGTGAGACTATTCACTTTTGGCGGGATTCGTAGATAATTCGATTGTTGGCGAATACATGTTTTGTTTTGTTATAAAAACCTTTTGCCAATTTGTATTCTGTAACAAGCGTCTTATTTAGCATTAATATTCGTTACAATTTATTTATTTTTAATTAGAACGAAACCCAAACTCGAAACTTTATTTTTAACTCCTACTGAATACTCATTCCATTAGCAAGACATCTCAATAAGTCTCTCTCCGGCTATGGAGCCTACCAATCAAGTAAACTGAAGTGCCCTAATCCCATCAAAGCAACCCAAGGGAGTTACGATTGAACTATTTTAAAAGTAGCTTTTTAGCCTTAGAAAATCGATTGGGTAAATTAAAACTACGATTGGTGAGTAGGTAAGTATTTTAATTAGTTTAGTGAAGCTATATCGTGACGTAACATTTTTATAATCATCCCGTCAGACAGAATCAAAACAGTCGGTATTTTATTTTGTATGTGAACTCGTTCTTAACTTTCTTTTAAATTCTTGCAGAATATACTCTGTAATTTTCTGACGACTTTTTCTTCATCCATAAGACATGCTATTCAATGATATATTACGACGATTAGTCCAAAAACTCAGCAAAATCGAAGTTGTGGAAAATTTGTTGCACTGTACATTTTTATTAATATCCTGTTTTGTTTGTTGCAGAAGAGTAAAGTTTGTTTGAGGAATGTCACCTGAAAAATTAAGAAATGCTTGTAATAATTAACAATTTTATTATAAAATAGCTACATAAAGAACTATTGGCATTAAATATGTAATTTTTTTTTAGTGAATCTATAGTTTTTAATGTATTATACTAAATTGTCTTTTATAATCCCCAAAACCATTAACTAATATGGCTTGTTCAGCAGCATTCTTAACTACTGAAAAAAACATTATTTAAGTCCTAGACAGTTTAGCAAGTAACATTAAAGATCACAATCCACATGAGGCATATATCACCGAAAACGGCTCATTGCGTGTGGTATTACTATTGTTAAACTAGTTTGTATACAAATAAATAGACCCACAAACGCAAAGCGCCATCTAGCCCCAAACTAAGGGACTAACTTGCAAATATGAGAACCAAAGAAAGGATACACAATTTGTTCATGCTATCTTTTTACAAATAAGCATTGAATCGGGAACCTTTGGTGTATGAGGAACTAACTTCTAAACAAAAAAACTCAAGTAGGGTCTCTAAATTTTTTCCAAGACATGAAATATATTTTTTACTAGCTTTTTGTGCGACTTCGTCCGCGTGGAATAGTTACTTTGTCCGAACGCTCTCTTTAACTCGCTACTTCGTTAATACAGGTGAGTTAAAATTGCGATATCTTATAAAAAAAACCCCCGATTTTGAAACGTTTTTCGTTACTGCTCCACTCTTTTGCTCGTAGCGTGATGATATATAGCCTATAGCCTTTCTCGATAAATAAGCTATCTAACACTGAAAGAATTTAAGAAATCGAACCAGTAGTTCCTGAGATTAGCGCGTTCAAACAAACAAACACTCTTCAGCTTTATAATATTAGTATAGATTACTTACACTTCTAGGTTAGCTTTCAGTGATGACCATTTTTCTTCCCGGTTGCGCTGATCGTGTGCCTATTTCAAAGACGAATTAAAATAGGTCTTTGTATTTCCATGACTGTTTTTGTTCAGTGTCACACCTCACGTCTTTTGGTTTTTACACTAGTCTGCAATGCGTTTGTGTCTTGGCTGCCGTCAATAACCTTAAAATAAGAAAATTGGTTTAACATAAAATAGATAAATAATCAACACTCTTACTTAATACAAAGTCCTCCCAAAATTTAAGCGATTTTGTTTCAGTTTTAGACCATGTAAATAAAACTGACAACAATTTTCATAGTGTGCGTTACCCTAGCAGGAAAGTATGTCCTAGAGTGATATGAGTGGTACCAATGCTTTGTGCTCTATTTACTATGTATGTGCGCCAAATATTATATATGTGCATCCAGCCGTTTTGGAATAAATCGAAAAAAACGGTTCCTGCTAGGGTAACGTTTTTCTAGCAGGAAAATTTTTAAAAAAACGTCGGAGAGAAAAAATAATTAGTCCGTTAGAAAGCTTATGTGTGTGCATGAATGTGCGCCAAAAATTATATATGTGCGCCTTCAGGTTTTTGAAATATTCAACTTTTTAATCTTCCTGCTAGGGTAACGTTTTACAAAATCGCATATCTCGAAAACTATTGCATGTGCGTTTATGAAAAAAATTGCATAAATAGCTCTTACATGTGCCAATATGTGCCGGAATTTTGAACAAGAAAAATATCTTAGATTTTAAGTTATAGCGATTTTTTTGAGAAATGAGAAAAAAAATATAGCCTCTTTATAAAAAGTCCGATAAGCTCATAAAAATTGCATTTGATCCGTCTTGAGACGCAGATTATGTGCAGCAAGTTTCAATAGTGCACATTCATTAGTTGTTGAGTAATATGAGAAAAACTAAACAAAAAACCTATCATGTTTTTGACGTTCACATACAAGAAACTGGTTCAATCTAAGATGAGCGATTGTAAACCATGATTATGTGCATATTGTCAAGTAATAATGTGAAAATTTTCACCTTAAAATATTCCGTATTTAAAAGATATAAACAAAAATCAAAAAAATAAAATACGATCGATTATCCGACCAAATTAGAATGACTACTAAAAAGCGACGGTTCGATATGTATCGATGGCCTTCGGTAATGAACGCTTAATACCTTGGTAGCTGTCGTACAGTCGCGTTAGAAAGTTTTTTGGTAAATTTGGGTTCATGTAAATATTACTAATATAATTTATGTTTCCATTTCGGACAAAATAAACTTTGTATCATTATTATTTTTAATTGCTGTATAAAAAGTAATTGATAATAATAAATTATTAAATCATGAACAAAAATAATTTTGGTTTGTGGAGACCCGATTAAGTGAAAATAAATTAACCTAAAATCACATTAATACACTTAGTATTTAATACACTTAGTATTAAATAACAAAATATATAGTAGTAATTATATACATTGTAATATTTCTCGCTCGCGGCCTCGGACCGGTAGGGGCCTCGCAGCCAAAGGGGCTTTGCTTAAAGTCACTTGCGATGAATGATTTGAAAAGCCTGAACACCGACAACAAAGCCACAATTACGGATTTATTAAGAATAATTCTGCCCATAAATTATATAAGGACGGCACTTTACCACTAATTATTGTTTTAACAAAAAAAAATGGTTCGATTAAAAGCTACGCTGATGGTTTGTTTATTCGCTTTCATAAGTTAAAAGGATTTAGTTTCTGTTGCAAACTATTCTCACAAATAACGAATACATTTATTACCAGTACTATCATCTCCTACTCTCTCTCTTCTCGCTTGTAGGCAGGGACCATGAGTAAATATACAATATGGTCACCAGTGAACATCAACCTGCTTCCCCAGTGTTATGAGTCATGACTGGGCATTTAATCCACATATTGAGTGCCAATACTAGAAGCTGCGTTTCATCTAAGTATATTTTTAAAATATTTTCTCTCGTTGTACCTTAGTAACAGATAGAACGTGAGTACTACAAACACCCAGACCTGACAACAATATCATCAATTTAATTATGTACTACTGCCAGAATTGAACCCATGACCCTTGCATCTCAACCGGTAGGTACGCATATCCACTGTGCTTGCAATAAGTCAAAAGGATTATAAAATGACACGAAATATGAAATGGTTACCATCATCGCAGTTCTATCATCGTAATAAATACGTCACGTCACATATTGCACCACTTTCAAAAAACTTCATAACACAAAATATAACCGACCGTGTCGTTCACAATCAAAACTGTATGAATATAACTACAAGTTAACACTTCCACAGTGTTGCCACCTTAGTTTTAGAAATGGGGCGTTTTGAGAAGTTAAAAAGGGCTAGATTGAGCATCAATAGATTTTCCGTTCTACAAATGCTTAAATAATCATGTCATGAAGCCGTTTTTTTAGAGCGTCTAAAAAACGTCTTCATGGCCGATGATATAGTAAAAAAGTTGTTAGCATGTCGAAAACTTCATACATTGGTTAATATTTTCAAGACAGCGAAAAAGAGCTAAATCGTTAAAAAAGGAGTTCACCCGTACTAAAAAGTGCTAGATCTAGCCACAAAAGGGCTGTACTTCCAATTGTAGTAAAAGTTCGCATTATTCAAGATGGAGTACTGTTTATATATTAGTCTCTAATTAATACCTTAGGTAATTACCTGTCCTTTTTTCTACAAGCAATACGTAAGACGTCATAGCTGGCGTGTGCGACCAGAGATAAAGAGTCCATTGACAGTTATTTTAACTTTGACATTTGTGTCATCACACTTTTTAGAGTTTCTATTATTTATGGTGTCACGCTTATCTATTCAAATCCTACGAGTTTTATAGTATTGTACGTCAACTCTAAAAAAAGGATAAAAAGAAGTACTAAATAATTGTGCTAGCCGTGTGAAGTTTCTGTGAGAAGAAAATACGAACTTAATAAATAAATATAACCTGACACTCACTCAGCGCTATCTAGCCCCAATTGGTTTATATTATATAATACATACTTTATAATTTCCTTTTGTACTACCCAATGCATTTTTATGAAATGTTATAAAATATGGAAACATTGTTTTCGAAAATGAATGGGAATCACTTTATCACTTTACTGTACTTGAGCACAAGATGTGTCAATAGGTTGATGTGTAAATTTAAGAAGGCCATCGATACATATCGAATCGTCGCTTTTTAGTAGTCATTCTAATTTGGTCGGATAATCGATCGTATTTTATTTTTTTGATTTTTGTTTATATCTTTTTAAATACGGAATATTTTAAGGTGAAAATTTTCACATTATTACTTGACAATATGCACATAATCATGGTTTACAATCGCTCATCTTAGATTGAACCAGTTTCTTGTATGTGAACGTCAAAAACATGATAGGTTTTTTGTTTAGTTTTTCTCATATTACTCAACAACTAATGAATGTGCACTATTGAAACTTGCTGCACATAATCTGCGTCTCAAGACGGATCAAATGCAATTTTTTATGAGCTTATCGGACTTTTTATAAAGAGGCTATATTTTTTTTTCTCATTTCTTAAAAAAATCGCTATAACTTAAAATCTAAGATATTTTTCTTGTTCAAAATTCCGGCACATATTGGCACATGTAAGAGCTATTTATGCAATTTTTTTCATAAACGCACATGCAATAGTTTTCGAGATATGCGATTTTGTAAAACGTTACCCTAGCAGGAAGATTAAAAAGTTGAATATTTCAAAAACCTGAAGGCGCACATATATAATTTTTGGCGCACATTCATGCACACACATAAGCTTTCTAACGGACTAATTATTTTTCTCTCCGACGTTTTTTAAAAATTTTCCTGCTAGAAAAACGTTACCCTAGCAGGAACCGTTTTTTTCGATTTATTCCAAAACGGCTGGATGCACATATATAATATTTGGCGCACATATAAAGTAAATAGAGCACAAAACATTGGTACCATTCATATCACTCTAGGACATACTTTCCTGCTAGGGTAACGCACACATTTTCATATACTACTTATTTTAAAAAAAGTTCATCTCTTTTTAACTTTTATTTGGAATACCAACAGAACTAACAGTTTGTTGTATTACAATTTAAAGTACAAGTTATGTCTAGGCTATTGACAGGTATTCGCTAATTAGAACTATTTACCTTCTTTCGAATTAATTTTTGTTACTGTAGTTTAAATGTTTGTTTTAATAAAACATCCTTACTCTGATGAAATTACTATTAAAGAAGGTACTTACTGTTTCGATATTTTTAATCTCCTCCATTAGTTCATTTCATAATAGGATGCTGCATTTATTTTCTCAATTTTGCTAGTGACAGCTGCTTTTCGCTCATGGTGTTGCTTAAGCATATCTGGTCTAGATTTGTTCATCTTTTCCGGGGTTTCAAAAACCGTTCTGATGGTATCCTTATGATAAATCAGGCGTTTCAGTCTCAGTGCGTTTTTGTTGCTATAATAGCTCCCAAAATCATCCCACCCGTACACATCTAATTCAGGACTTTCATTGAGGAATGCTGGCAGCATTTCTGATGAGGTATTATAAGCTCTGATTGTTGCCCTAATGTGAAAGGATCCGAATGCGTTGCAATTTCAGGGCGTTATATGGTGCTATTAAAGCTCCCAAGTCCGTCCCATCACTACACGCCTAACGGAGATTTCTCAAGGAGAATAGCTGACAGGATTTCTAAGCAAGATTGGTACCTAACTAAATAAACTTGGGAGTTATATAATAAGCTCTGGTGGTGGCCTAATGAGAGTCCGAAAGAGTTGCAGTTTCAGGGCGTTATATGATGCTATTCAAAAGCTCCTAATTCCGTCCCATCACTACAAACCTCACGGAGATATTTTAAGGATGGCTGACAGCATTTCTGGTAAAGATAGTTAACTGAATAGTCTTGGAGTTATAATAAGCTCTGATTGTGGCCTAATGAAAAAGGATCCGAAGGCATTGCAGTTTCAGGGCGTTATATGGTGCTATTAAAGCTCCCAGGTTCGTCCCATCACAACACGCCTGACGTACTATTCTATGCGAGAAGAGATGAGTGACATAATTTCTCGTCAAGAAAGGCAAGGGGTAATCTTAATAATTATAGCTATGACAATGGCGTAATAGAAGCACCAAAAGGAAATACAGTTTCAGGGCGTTCGTCGGAGTGCTGCTATAGCTTCCGATGTCGTCCCTGCTGAATAACTTCTGGATTTTATTTTACGGCTAAACGTTTGAGATTTGGACTTTCTGGTTTTGATTGAAGATGCATAATAATGAACTTTGGTAAAGATCTGACGGGAGTTTTAGCTCTAATGGTGTCGAAATAACAGAACTACCGTAGGCTAAAAACATAAGGTTTCTCGGTGCTATTAAAGCTCCCAAGGTCGTCCCAGTTCTGCGAGCCAACGATTTTATATCCTGAGATGATAGTTTTTCGAAAAATATGGTAATGAAGGAACAATTGAGATAAATATCTGACAGGACTTCAGTAATAATACATATTATGGTGACCAGATATTAAAATCACAAAAAGCGCTACTACTTCAGGGCGTCTCCTGGTGCTATTGAAGCTTCCAGGATCGTCACTGCAGTGCGCGCTTTCTGGATCTACGTTATATTATTGATGTTTTGCGGCATTTCTGGCCAAAATGCGCAATAACGATGTTTGAAGATGGAGTAACTCGTGGGACTCTGATGTTGACCAAACAATAGAACCACCGAACAGTTTCAGGGCGTTTTTGGTGCTATGAAAGCTCCCAAGTTCGCCACATTACTGCCATTCGGTTGTTACAAAAAATTCAATCTGGGTTATTCATTTAAAACTTGTTCCACAGCTATCGTCAGGGCTATTAATAGCCCGGATGACAGCATTCCAAAACAAATTTTCAGCATTTTCCTACATGGGTTCTATGGTAAAGATCCCCACGCGGATAAAAACGGCAGCGTTCCGGGAAAACTGAGCTCATTATGCAAAATCAATCTAATGAGTAAGAATTTCAGGGACCTTACCGAACAATGGAATCACCAAAAGCGTTATAGTTCAGGTCGTCCCATAGTGCTATAAAAGCTCCCACGGTCGCCCCTCAGCTAATCGCCGTTCGGTTATTTCAAAATATTCGAAGCTTGATGTAAAATCCGAATATAAACCGGGATTATTTTATTCAAACCTAGATCCACGGCTATTCGTCGGGGCTTTCAAAATAGCCCGGATGTTAGCCTGCCAAATCAAGATTTATAAATTTTCCGACATGGGTTCTTTGAAACAGATCCCCATTCGGATAGCGGCATTACAAAAAGACTGTGCTACTGGTGCAGCAAGGGCCATGTTTTTTTACAGTCAACGTATCCTCACTAGTTAGATTCTGGTACTTCTCCACAGAAATAGTTAGCCAGTCTTCCTTTTCTTGCCGCCGCTCAAATTAGGGACAGGTACCGTACTGAAAATATGTCACCGTACAGAAACTCTCTTGGTCACGACATTCCAGACGTCCCTTCGCTGCCCCTTAACGTCTTGGACCTAGCCATGGTCCAGACGTAAATATGCTCTGCTTAGAGCCTAATAATCAGGCGTTACAGTAACCGTAGTCACCTTTCGAACCTGAGTTAAAAATCCGGATGAATCGGGAATCCGAATTGTCGATTTAAAGCTTGATTCACGGCTATCTGGAAGGGGCTTTCGTAATAGCCCAAAGACACTACCAAACCAAGTCTTACGATTATCTATGGGGTCTTTATCATAGATCCCATAGAAATAAGAGCAACATACCAGAAGACAGCTACTGGTACTCAATTAGCGATATCTGACAAAAAGCAGTCACAGCTGTTAAATCGCATAAGTCTTTATGTTAGGCAGGGGAAACTTATTAGCACATACCCACTTCTGCAGGGCTTGGCTTTGATAAGAAGTGTTCCCTGCATTGCTTCTTGGTCCACCTAGTTTGGCTACCGAGTCACAGGGCTATTAAAATATGCAATGCCTGTATTAAACTGCGGTATTTCCAGGGCGCACGAACGTGGACGTACTAGGTTGGACTTGACGAGAAATATTTAGTGCTTAGCATTGCAAGCCTAAGCAAATATCGCTCGTCCTTGCGCCCCAAATTACACGTTTTCTTTAAAAGCCATATTTGCTGTTATACTAAAGGAGCCTCAATACTATGTCATTAAGTCTCCTGTGTGGTTTCGATACAACCAATAGTTTAAACAAATGGGATTTTTTTCGTACTGACTACTTCTGTTGCACGCAGATGACCTTTAAAGCTTCACTAGGCATTTTGGCGAGCGCAGATGGCTCTCAGCTCGGCCTTAAAAATTTACACAACTAGCCAAAGGATGTACTACTAAGAGTGGGAAGAAACAAATGGGAACCACACTACACTTACTTGAATGAATGCATGGAACAATGCTCTGGTGCTGCGGCAAAATGCATTAGATTAGTGGCTGTTTTGAAATTTCTTTACGAGACCCTCATTGATTAGTTATGTGTAGACACTTTGTGAAGGATTGGACATTTACCTGAAGTAGTCCGTTTTTTGACCATGGTCTATATAAACTTTATAGAACCCAACTGAAAAAATAGGATATTAGTACCTTTCAGGTACTATCATAGGAGCCATGGCAAAAAAGGGTACTGAAGTGTATTTTCTTATTCATGACTTACTAAATACATTACATGTATAGGCCTTAGTCGATGACGCCTAGTGCGGCTTGGCCGACTTCACGAACAACCTTTTGAATTTCTTCGTAGATGTGCGAGGAAATGTTTTCCTACACCATAAGAGCGTCAGATAAACGCGCATATAATTTCGAAAACACATTGGTATGTCCCAGGATTTGAACCTGCAGCCTTCCAGATCGGAAGGCAACAGTCCCAACAAATGATGACGCTCTTGTCTTAATAATGTTTTGTATATAGCTGAGAAAAATCAAAAATTCAATGTTTTATTATTTATTAAAGATAACATTTTTTGCTAGAGTACCATTAAGGCACAATTTAAAAGTTAACTTATAAGAAGCTTCCGGCAATTCGCACTAAGCGGTTCGCTGCGTCTTTTTTGGTTCGCACAGTTCGGAAGTGGAATGCTCTTCCTGCTTCTGTGTTTCCAGAGGCTTATAACCTCGGTGTTTTCAAGGCCAGAGTGAATAGGCATTTTCTGGGTAAACGTGTACCATCATAGGCCTCGTCATCGCTTACCATCAGGCGAGACTGAAGCCAAACGTAGACCCATTGATAATAAAAAATAAAATAAAAAAAAGGTAAATTGGTATCATTGGATAATATTAATATAAATGTCAATGTTTTACCTTCTTATATTTCTTTTTCTTTCTCCATTTTATAAGAATTCATTACTAATTTGATTTCCGAGTGTCCATGGGTGATGGTATTGCTGATGGAAACATCAGGTGAACCATCCGTTTGTTGAAAAACTACTTACAAATAAAATAAAAATGTTGCAATAATCATTACAGAAGTGAGAGTATGTGATACTGTGACAAAAAATGCTACTGATATTTGTAATTAATACAGAATCCCAATTGAAACAATAACAGTAAGTATATATATATGAAAACAATAATAGATATGATAACTACCTAGGTTGTCGAATTGTAAGAACTATTTCATATTATTACAAATCTGGGTTCAAAGTAACCATGTGCTTACTGTCAACTCGAAAACTCATATTTTATTAATCTTTAAAGTTAGGTAGGCATGTCCATTTTTAAAGTACATTAATTGACAAAAAAAATTAAAACCAAAGGATAACACATACATTTATAGCAACTTTGATATAAAACCATTTAAATGAATGCAACATTTGATATAGGTGTAGCGTAAAATTCATAAATTATGCATACTAACTTTAAATGTTGAGTGGGAAAAACAATAGATAATAAACTGTTGGCAGGAATCAGAAATTCAGCTAAGTAGAGCAGCTGATTAGATCAATATAATTTCCAATAGCAAAAAAAAATAATTGTTTTATATAGGTAGGTTTTAATTGTTCCTGATGAAAGTAATTATGAGAAATGTTTGTTTTTAAGGATGATTCACACTTACTGTACTAGGTGGTAGTCTCGATACTGAGTCGTCTAGGTAGGTACCATTACAGTGCCAGATATCATCCCATGAAATAAGAGTGCTATGCAGTTTTGTGTTTCGGGATGACGGCACTGTAGCTAGTGAAATTACCGGGTAGAGACCTAACAACTGTTGTCTCTTACCACCAAACTAGACAAAATAGAAATGTTATTATTTGTCAGTCACCAATGACTACCAAAGCAGTCAATGAGTAATAAATTGTTTCATAAAGATTACCTTACTTTATTATTAAGTTTAGACTTCAGACCTGGAACCCAAGGAATACCTCATAAATATACGTAAAATATACTACCTACACACTACATTATAATGACAGATTGTAGCAACTGTAGGTAAGTACTAGAGTTTAAGAAAACCTTGAAATTAAAGCAATAAAATTGAGTAATAATTGTTCGTTTATCTTCACCAATTGGACACAAATTGCTTAGAAGCACGTTTTAGGACTTACCTTAAATCTTACCCACAAAAAGTGTGCTTATTGTTAATATTTAAAAGAACAAAAATGCAAGACGTACCTGTCATTACCATCGATTAGATAATGTGGGTAGAAAAAACTCGAATTTTATTTGTAGCATACAATGTTTTACCTGTTTGATATAAAAAGGTAGTAGTGTAGCCATAGTAGCAAGCAGAAGCAGAGGCTTCGGCAACAGTCAACAGTAACAAATTAAAGAGCAAATTAAAGACTTCTAAAAAACGGATTTTTAAAGATTAATGACCGGGTGGGTTGTAATGACTCGTCTACAGAGTTTCCACTTTAATAATTTCCTTTCCCCACGTCTAAATTCTGATTTCCCCTTCCCGAGACTTTTTTCCCCTCAATTTCTTTTCCTGCTTTAGTTTTTAATATTGGCATTAGTAATAGCCCTGTGGGGAGGGGGGAGGTTTGGGGATACTATAGTATCACCAGAGGCCCGCTCTAAAAAAAGACTAAACATGAATAAAATATAGTTGTTATAAATGTTCATATTTTATTTATAGCCTTTTATCAGAAATATATGAAACTTGGGGCTGTATACTCACCTCTAATTCCATGACAGTTTACGCAATCAGCATACACATTTTAGGCAATAATAGTATTGATGGCCTTAAACGGAATAGAAATAAGGGTAAGTATACGCCACTTGCACTGTTTCTTGAATACGGTTACACACTAGTACGCGATGGTAAATAAAAATGTTTCGAATATTTCCGCAATACTACAGGGTACATTTTTCCCATAATTTCCCCTTTTCATACCTTTCCCCTCTGAACCCTAATTTCCCCTTAAAAGGGAAATTCCCCTCATTGTGGAAACACTGCTCGTCCATTCAAAGACAAAAAGAAAAGACGCGAAGAGTTTTTTTAATCCTTCCATTTTTAAGAGGCTAAGATTTTAAATTAAACTGCCTCATCTTAGTATTTTTTTTCTAATATTAACAATAAACATAATGTTTTTTATTTAATTTACTACCGGAATTCGAATTCAAAAACAATAGGAAATATTGTGTCTGTTGAAATGTACAACCGTGGCGATGTTTACATACTGCATACTGGGTTTTCACGAGGAGCCAGAAAGCTGTCAGTGTCATACTTTTGTTAAATTTTAATAAATATCTGTGCTAATGTCATACGTATACACATTCATTTCTACTTTAGTTGAAAAAGAATTTCGAATTTTCAATAAACACTTATAGAACTCTAAAAAGGCTAAGGAACTGTGTCGGGTAAATTAAATTGTTATGGCTCTCACGGCAGATAAATTAATAAATGACGATAGGTAAGCATGCTATTTCAGTACTAATTACGTACTTGTAACTTTGCCATTTCAAGGGAAAGTGAAACTTATCTTGTTATCATAATCTAAGCTAATTAAGATGTAACATTTTACAGATTTTGTGGAGAAAATGTCCTTCATTTCATCCTGTATTTGCCCTTTGGTATCATCCTTCTGCTATTTCGCGTAGTTTTGGCATTGATATTATGGATTGCATCTATTATATTACCCAACAATCAAACTGTGAGGCAAATGCTGTCGACCCTTGCCTGTTGGACATTTGGTAAGTGAAAAGATTTTCAAATTGGTAGATCAAATTGTTATTTGTATTGCACTTATTTTGAATACTGGTGTTTGAAAAATAAACCAATAGTTTCCTGGAATGATTTTTCTAAATAAATACTTAGTATCACAAAGAAAAAAATTTTCAATCTAAATAAAAACAAATTTAAATCATATTCATTACTTATTCATAGTCTTGATACTGACTGCCACTTAGGCATCCTGTTTATGATATATCATAATAAATTGGTACATTAAGCAAGGTAGCTATTGCTTATAAATCTCTGTGGACTCTGTATAAATTGTATATTTTTACATATTATGTGCTTGGTGTTGTTTTTGTGTACAAAATAAATGTTTTTTCTTTTATGTTAAATGATATCACTGAGAGCGTCGGTGGCTCAGTGGTGTGGACTGTCGCCTTCCTACCGGGAGGGCTGAGGTTCAATCCGACACGTACCAATGTATTTTCGAAAATATATGTACGTTTATCCGACGCTCTTACGGTGAAGGAAACATCGTAAGGAAACCTTCATACACACCTGCGAAGAGATTCGAAGGTTGTATGTGAAGTCGTCCAATCCGCACTGGGCACGCGTGGACGACTAAGGCCTAATCACCCTATACGGGTAGGCTCGTGCCCCTAGGTGGGGACGTTTAATGAGCTGATGATGATGATGACATTTGTGAGTGCAGTTTATCTATTAAAAAATGAAGTGTTATTATTGATAAACAAAAACAATAAATACTTCTTTTAACCAATAGAGGACTGCAATCAAATTTGTGTTACTGTTGTTTAGAATTATATGGAGACCGCGTCTTGGCAAGCGTAGCGTAGGACGCCCTCCGGCCCGATGGACCGACGACTTGCCAAAGGTCGCTGGTGGAAGCTGGATGAGAAAAGCGGAGGACCGGGATATCTGGCGCAAAATGGGGGAGACCTATGTCCAGCAGTGGACTGCGATAGGTTGAAGAGATAGAGAAAGTGGTCTAGGGTCTAGCAGCTCAATATGTTATATAATCAACTAATTAAAAAAAAAGTTTGATAATCAGTAATTGTCTTACAGGAGTGTATGTAAAGCTGAAGGGAAGTAGTGACCCTCGTTGCAGTGTGATGGTTGCCAACTGCGTGTCATGTCTAGACTCCTTAGCGGTTTCCCATGTTTTGGGTACTATTAGTGTAAGTTATTTATATTTTTACTCAGAAAAATATCGGATCAAACACTAATACACAAGCACTAGCTATCCTACAAATATCTTTTCCATTCAGAGATTGTCGCTATTTAAAACAGCCAACGATTTGTTTATTAAATATACTTATGAACTCATCCCAAAGTGATTGTATATGATTTTATTGGACTTTATTTGGAATACTTTGATTGTTTCAGTTAAAAAAATGGAAAGTACCACCATTTTTTGCGTCTACTTTGGGAATCAGGAACGCTGCACAATTTGTCAGAAAGTAAGTGATGAAAATACTAAGATTTATTTTTATAGTTTACCTATTATTTGTGAACAGTTTATTGACGACTTCTCAGCCCATAAGATCAATTTTCATATTATTATTTGTTAACATATTAATGTTCTGTTTCACCAAACAAGATAAATCTGTTGGTTTGTTTTTTGTAGTCATAACTTTGTTAAAATATGTTGTTTTATATTCTAGACAGCATTTTGCTGACTCGCCAAGTAAACCGGTGCTTTTACAGCCAGAAGGTGGGCCTACTAATGGAAAGGTCTCTTGAAATTCACCGATTGGCCTTTCCAAATCGGGAATAGAGTTCAACCAGTGACTATCAGTGAGTATTATTATGTATGTTTCCTCTCCCTTAATGAAGAACTATCAAACCATCTATATAGTCCCACTGCAAGCTACAGGCCTACAAAGCATAACTGTGTGGAGTACAAAGCATAACTGTGTGGAGATTGAGGGATAAAAATGTTCACCATTTTTAATTTTTTTTACATGTTTTACTGTTTGCCAAGTTCGCAAGTCATTATTTAGATGTTGGTATCTATCATATTTTATTTGTATTACAATTTACACTAACATTCCTTATTAATTTTTGTTAAAATAAATATTTGAGTCAATAATTATTTCGTACAATGTCCCCCACAGCGGTGGAGCGTCCAATGACGGCGGTGACGGTCCACCGAGCGGGTGACGTGGCGTCCGCGTTCCCGTGGTCGGACGCGCTGTGGTTCCTGTGGTCGCCGGTGACGGTGTTCCGGGTGCGCGCGCTGCCCCCGGTGGAGCGGGGGGACGACGCCGACGCCGCCTTCATACACCGCCTCAGGCGGGACATCGCACATAGCCTCGGGGTGAGCAATACTCATCGTTACATAGGTGTTTGATACCAAAAGTCTTCTGTGATGGCTTCAAAAGTTCCGAAAGAGTAAGTAACTTACAGTGACTTTGTGATTGACAGCCTCGGAGTGAGGAATAAATGTTTTGACTTTGACATAACATAGGCATTTTACACCAAAAGTCGTCTGCTATAGGGGACCTATAATAAGAGTAAGTAACCGACAGTGACACTTCGGCTATTGGAAGCGCTTGATGAGAATCTAGGAGGTAAGAAATGAAACTATTTTTTACTTCAGCCAAAAGTTGAGCACTTTCGAGAATACAAAATATAATCAGAAGCGAGTTTTTTCCTGAAGATATCTGTCAAAATTGGGGTAAGAAACAGGGCTGATTAGTAAGATCAGAAATCTGAAGCCGTTTGTTACGGCACCCAAAAGTGGATGGAACTTTCTATAATACAAGATAATATATAAAGAAGCGGTTCTTGAAGAAATATGTCAAAGTTGGGGTAACACTGTTGTTGATAAGATTTTACAGCTCATTTGTGTTATTTGTCCGTTGAATCTGGAGAAACCATGAAATACTACTGCTCTCAGTACAAAATTATACAATATACTCTTTGTTTATTGCACAGACTGGAAGTTGCACATACCCAGACCGCAATTAAGGATTATTTTTTAATTACATTTGTGCATACATTAATTTAATATATTACATACATTTATTCCCACTTTGAAATGCTTTATTTTATTCATTATGTACTTATGACTTTTTCACTATAATCCAGTAATCCCGAACATTTCAATAATGCCGGATTAGTGAGATTGTACACTGTACATAGAATATTTTGTTAGTTAAAGATATTATTATTATTATGTTCGAAAATCTTAGTATCTCGACTGTACGTCGGTATTGAAGAAACAAACAGGTACGGGCTTACGGCCAAGTATCCTGATCCTTGTAATTGTGTGTGTAAGTTTGAGTTAGTGATTAAAAGTTATTATTTATAAGTATTTGTTGCATTTTGTCGACAGGTTGAAATGAGCGATCTCCGGTGGGACCAGCTATGTTCGCCGGCCGCGTCCCGGGACGATGAGTTGAGGCGAATGGCGGCGCGTGTACGAGATGTGTTGCCTAACACACCACTGCAAGACGTCATGAGAGAACTAGGTGGGTATTCATTTTTTATGTTATTAAGTTAACGTGACGAGCGAGCCATGCTCGGGGTCTCTTTTAGGGATAAGATCAGAAATCTCCTTCTTAGCGTATCGATAGCAAAACACAATTAAACCGTAGAAGCCCTAAAGCCAGCCACGGCGATGGCGCTGTCCGCAGCCGTCATTAATCCTGCAGAGAACAGCTATACGTCTCGCCCACAGACATCAGAATATACATTAGACTGGACAGCCGCCAAGTTTATAGGCAGTCCCAGTGTCGCAATTTCTTTTCGGTTTTACCTGTGAAAAGTTATTATATTTCTTGGTAAATTTACTGATTCATTGCGATGATGGCATGATACAATTGCACAGGATGGCATTTTGGAAAAAAACGGTAATTTCTTCTAATATTCGTGCGTCTTGACTCGTCTCACAGAACGTAAACTGGTAGCCAGTGTATGCTCGTTGAGCTTACAGTTGTCGCACTTTAAACGCGGCTTGCCCCATCTCCTGTATTGGGAAATCTGTGGTCTCGCCAAACGTTTTGGCCGCTCCGAACTAGAACGTGCTAGGTTGTATATAAATTAATGTGAATACTTTGATTTTTTTATTGTAATTTAATATTAAAGTGTAATTGATCCCACAGCTGCGACTCGTAGTGTAGATATGGCGATCTCGAATCTTCTGGAACAAGCCGGGCCCAGCCGTCCGCCTCGCTACGTCACCCCCGCTCCCACGGGCGTGTTCCCGCCCAATGCACGTGATAGACAACTCAGCTTCCAGGTACACGTTATACTTTTGTAACTCTAAATAGGCCTCTAGGTAATAGTGTCACTATATACGATATATATTTTTATATACAGCGTTACCAACTTAGATACCAGGGGGAGGGTCATGGGGGTCATAACCCCTCCTGAGCTATTTTTAAGTACTATACTAACGTTCATTAACAAAACACCTCATAAGCTCTTAACTTGACTACTACTGTGTGACCCCCTCCTGGCGCCTAACCTGGATCCGCCCTTGCTAGATAAACAAACTAAGTACAAGCACGAAGAAATGTCAACCAAAAATGTTCGAGACCCTTCACTGCTATGTCATTATGACATGTAGAGAGCGACGTGATTATGAATGAAAATTCTGCCCAAGTGACGCGATGGGCAGACATGCCGCGGCCACTTTTTGAGTGAGATTGTGCATCTTGTTAGTTTATTATTTATATTAGGTTACCAACCATTAACCTGTTTAGCGCCAGGAATCCAGACACAATCTATTAATATCTACACTAATATTATAAAGAGGAAAACTTTGTTTGTTTGGTTGTAATGAATAGGCTCAAAAACTACTGGACCGATTTTAAAAATTCTTTCACCATTCGAAAGCTAAATTAATCCCGCATAACATAGGCTAAATTTTATTTTGAAAAAAAAATAGGGTTCCGTAAGATATTTTGGGTTTTTTGACAAAAAAGGAAAAAACTACCAGAAAGTTGCTTTTTTTGCGTATTCTGCCTAAACTATAAAAGATAGAACTATAAAATGTTCTAATAAGTGTAGATCTCATTAATATCTACAAAAAAGTCCGCCACACACTATACCTACCTATGTCGGGTGAAGCACAACAACCATTTTTTTTTTAAAAAAATTGAATTTTTTTGGCTACATTAAAACGCGTTTATTTTACTCATGCTACTAATCCTTAACAAAATAAATTATTTCATCACTAAGAGTTTACGTAGATAATATTTGGTCTTTGAATGATTAAAATTGGACGTTTGGTTTTCAAATTATGGCGAAATTAAAAATATTCTGCTGCACGGCCGTCCCGTTGCAAAGTGGGCGTCGCATTGGCGGGGGTGCGCATGCGGGAGGGGTATATTATCCAATTTAATATTTTAAATACATTGTTGAATAAAGATCTAAGTAGTTCTTTACAGCATATGATTTAAATGAACATTTTCGAAGATATTAAATATATAAAAATTGCGGTGCGTAGCGTTTGCGGTTGGTTTGCGGCGATACCGGCCGACGGGGAAGCCGGGAGCGTGCCTTTTACGATCAACATTGCACCCGTGCGAAGCAGGGGCGGGTCGCTAGTTGTCTTATATAAGTGTCGCTAGCGTTCAAAAGGAATTCGGAATTTTAGTCCTAAGGTAAACTCATGAGCGTTTGCGTTGTCAAAGCTTTGAGTAACGCCGGTTTTCTGTCAAGCCATTATAATTCTCCATCGGTCCATTCATCATTTGTCATATTAACGTATGTTAGTTATTTATTAATCAAGAATAAATTGCTTTTAGGAGAGAAAAGCACAGATGATTGCAGAAGCCCGTAAGAAGTATATAGAGAAACACGGGCTCAACATAGCGGTGAACTGCTAGACCACGCACGGGGAGTGGACCTCGGAATTATCCACCCTTCGTGAGTACATCGAAATGAGACACGTAATTGAAACGCTAATTGTTATGCAGTATGAGAGTTCCGATCCATACCATATAGAATATAAATTGACCTTTGTACGTAAAATTGACAGCAGGACGCCTCCGAAAAGTAAATAAAGGGTAAATTCTAAAATATTCGTCGAAATGTTTTTAATTCCGTTTTGTAATAAAAAATACTAATTTATATATACACATTTATGAGATTTATGGAAAAAAATATAAAACTGTCATTGCAGAATTAAAGTTAAATCATGCATTGAAAATTTCAAATATAATTACAATTTGAAATATATATTGTTGGCACTTAATATTTTATATGCGTTCATGCTCACTACATAGAAGCCGTAAATAGTTATATCGTAATAAATAACAAACTAAAGTATACAAATAAGAAAAACATTAGAACTTCTATGTCAGGAGGCGTCTTTTGACAACACTAACACAATGATTTAAAATTAATTAAATTGTAATTAAATATAAAATTCCTACCACAAATAAATAGGCGATAACGGACTGTAAGGACACTTAAAATAAGCACTGTGCCTAAATAATGATGATGTACTGACGCATCGGTAAATAAAGCGTTCACCTTTTGTTATAATGATACACTGGATTAAATATTATCTTACCTCTATTAAAAATATGTTTTTGTTTTATTCCTATCTATTTTTAATACTTTATGTATCGTTTTATATGTCGTTAAGTGAACAGAGTAAACGTTTTTTTACATCTGTATCATGTTATTAAAAACTGTCGAAAAATACACAGAAGTGTATAACTTATAAATAGGTTGGTTTTTAGGACATCTTTCATACATGATTGTAAAGTTAATATGTCCAAATGGCTTCAATGTATAATACCTTCAATTAAAAGTAGGTACTGCTCAACTGCGTTAAGACAGGTAGAAGAATAATACAATTTGGTATGGCAAAATCTACATGAGTCTATCATCTATATATTGTGGCAATTTGGGGATGACTATATAATGATGATGATTATATAACTGCTTTTATTTGAAAAACGGACCACCACGAGACTATTTTAACGCAGTCGTACCGAGTTCTATTGTTCACGGCAGTCCTAATTTTGTCAAACCTCTTATCTTATTATTTAAACTAAGGCCCGTATTCTAAAGCGAGACTTACTTAAATAGAGATAACTCAAGTAAAAATCAACGTTGAGTCTCGTCCTAGAGTACGAGCCTAACAGACACTAATAGGTCTCGCTAAACTTTTTGGCCGCTCCGAACTTCGCACAAGTCGATGCGCAGTTTACAAAATTCATATATTTGTACTTGACTATACCTGCGCAGTAAGCACTTGTGACTATATTCAGAGCGGCCATAAAGTTGGCGAGATCTGAATCTTTAATTAGAAAATACCAACTCGTAATTTCATGTTCTACCATTTATATTAGGTTTATTGTCTGCACATACATTCTTTATTTTTGGTTAGTTTTAATTATTATTAAACTTATCGTTTTAGTTTAAAAGCGGTTGTTTTATTCTGTTTTATAGCAGACGTTTACGTAATATAAGATTGCATTCATAGTTTTTTTTTCTTTAGGTGATTAAGTTTAATTTGCTTTTTCTTATGTCAGTAAGTTTTTTGGTTTCTTAAGACTTAAGTTATTGTAAGTTTACTAATCATAAACATCCTCTATCACCATGCCTTAGAGTTCAAAATCTAGTTGAAGCTGTATTAATATTGTTGTCGAATTAAGTTATTGTACAGTCTAGTCTATAAGAGGCTTATTGTCGATAATATTTTTATGTACGCTCTTTCGCTTCATTGTTAAAAAAATTAACTTCACCGAACCGAAATAAAAAGTATTTGTACTAATAAAAGTGAAAAACATCTCTCTTTTTATAGGATCTAGCTTTCTTTACGCAAAGAAATATATTGGTTATAGCTTAGAATAAATATATTTTGGATATAACATAGTATTCAGACAAAAAGCGATCGTAATAACGAGCGGTTACGTCCATATTTGAATTGATCGAAAATTATATTTTTTTCGTTACTTAAGTATTGTTTAGGAATACATTCATTAGCTAAGATACCTAACGTTATTAACTGATTTGTCGCATACTGATTTAATGTATCTAATAATCAGTTAAATCCTATTCTTATACGACTGATGCCAAGCTATAATTCGTAGGCTCGAACGAGACTCAAGCGTCGATCTTTACTAAAGTTAGAAAGGGATAGCGCTATATATTATAAATAGCGGCATCCTTTTCTAACATTATTTAAGTAAAGATAAAGCTTAAATCTTGTTTTGACACGGGCCGTAGTGTGGATAATTCAATTTGTATGTGAATAGTTTAATAGGTTTACATTTTGTTTGATGGGCACATTCTTGTGATCATCAAAGCTTTGGTTATATATTTATATTAAATTGATGTTCCAGGCTAGACAATGTTAACACGATAATGTTAAAACTAAATCTCAGTCTTTTAGCATTTTTTTATTATTATGACTTCATATTTTATGTATGGATGTAGGTAATAATAATAAAAAATTGTATCCTGCTAAATATTTTGCTTGTAATTCAAATATCTTCTATAAGAATATGCCCATTAATTTATGTCATTCGATAAGAAATAAATGAAAGTTAGATGAACTTTATCATAGAGATCTCATTGTATACAGTCCATCAGTCATCGACATCCAGAGGCGTATTGTAAATGGATATTGTTAATAAATTGTATATACAAATTTTATGTTTAATATTATCACCTATTTTTTTACTGATTTGGTACAAATAGTAGAACGATAAAAATCAATTACTTCGAAGTATAAAGGTATGCTAATATATTTTTTGGGAAATTAGACAAATAAATTTCCTTCAATTTCAATATTTTATTAAAATAAGAGGTCTTTTAAATCTGTACCAGTAAATTAAACAAAGCACAGGCCTTCGCACACACCATAATTATTGAGAAGATTGGGTACCAGCCCAATACAAGAAATTAATGCGGTTTGGTGGAATTACAAACATTTTATCTAGCAATTACTACGATTGAAGATACCTACTTCACCTACCTTGCATTTGTTCATTTTAAATATGTTTTGTCATTATTTCCATCACAAAACATTAAGTATCAAAAATCATATTGACATTTGAGAGGGGTAGTTTTTAACCCAATTATGATTTCAATATGTATTTGTCAAATAAAAAATAATTTTTATAAAAATAACTCTAATTTTTTTCATATTTAATAAGACATCACCATACAGAAAAGTGAGAAAACAGTTTTTTCAGAGGTTTTGGCGTGTTAATAATTTATTTCTTGTTATTCCACCAGCAAGACGTAAAAAATCGTTACAGTTTAAAATGCGGTACGAAGTCGGTTTAGTAAGCATCAAATAAAAGTTATGTATTACAAACAAGTCTTTATTGATTATTAGAAATTTTCAATATAAAAATTGGATTGTAAAAACAGCAACAAAGTTAATTTACTGTACTTTTGAGGCTCTAACAAAGGTTTTAGAGGTTTTTACCCTCATATGCATGAATTATTAGATTTTTATTTATCACTTAATTCAACTACAAAAAGTTCAAATTATGATGGGTAACTTCTGGAAACAATGCATTTAAAAGGTAATTCAAGCTATCATTCAAAGTATACAAATAATTGGTCCTTAATAAACATACATTATACAATCTAAAACAATTTGATTGCCGTCTGTTTAATTCCGAAAAGTCATTCAATAAACAAAAGTAAAACAGAAGTAATAAACTAACATCTCGATACTTCAAAGTTTTTAGAATGATACTGCTTTGTGAAAATCAACATCTGACACTAAATGGATAAAGGCACAAAGTATGCAAGCATCTTTTACATCTACTTTATCAATCATAGCATTTTTTTTAATTTGTGTCCGGCAATATTTTTTGTCTTAAGTGAACGGTTAGTGTGCTTGCATGGTGGTAAGTGATACAGTTGACCACGACAGAAGCAATATTGAAGAAAATTAATAAGGCAGTCTTTTTCCGTCAACTGCTCTGAGCCCGGTACTCGAGACGTCAAATATTAGGTCTCTTCTACCCAGTAATTTTACTTGCTCAAATGCCACAACCCGAAACACTGAAAAAAATGTCGCATATAATCACGTTACCTACTTACATATCTGTTCCAGCTTTTTTAATCACACCGCAGGGCTTAAGACTTCCCACAAGCTTGCCTAAGCATTTTTTAGCTTGCATTATAAACTGCTTGCTTCTATATTATTTTATATACATACTAACACGTTAATGTTGAAAAACCAGTAGTAATTTAAGAACTATTGTAAACCAACGTGAGCAATAAATCATATGAATTTAAGAATGTCGATAAATAATCACTAATCGACTCTCCAATAGCCGCAGGATTACTGTCGCCACACTGTGACGCTTTTCGATTTTGTCAAGGAAATATATAATAATAAAAAATATTCACCGATATTCAAACAACGCTATTAAACCCCAAACAAATCATTAGCTTGCAAATAAGACACAACGGATAAACATTACACATATAAACACCTAGGCCAATACGAACAGACATGATCATGTATACAAATATTTATACTGCTCGGGGACTTTCAACCCTAATCACCACTGTTGCATATTTTAACAGATCTAATAGAATTTCCACTGTCTGCGACCCCAGCGGTTAATAGGTTACATAAAAATACCTTTAGACCTTCAACGTCGACTATACGTGAGAAACACTTGTGTGCTCTTTACGCCAACGTTATCTATACGTTACATAAAATGGGCTCTTAAAAATGTGAAATAAACGTGTTGAAAAACGAGTAGTGGTTACTATGTTTTTCGTGGGTATTTTTATTTATTTTGTGCTGTGGGGTCCAAGGCACGGCAATGCGTTTATAGCGTGGTTTCCAAAAGGCTTATAATAAAGTGAAGTAAGACAAAGGTTAAATCCTATAAACCAAGCCGTTGCGGCGTACGCCGTGGAGTCCTCAGCCCGGGCGTGGCTATCTCCTGCTTCACGGGAACGTCTTCGTCTCTCTTTTCCTCTCTTCTGCCATTTCTCTTCGGCCTGTTTCATTTCCTCTTCCATTTTTTGCAGGTGCACTGCTGCTTCTTTCCGTTTGTCGCGGTTTGACCTTGTGAGGAGATAAATTTTGTATTAGTTTATATTGACTATTATTGTATTAAATGACAGTGTGCTGCTATTTAAAAATATTAAAACAAATTATTTTGATAGCATTCTCTCAGTAGGTATCAGTAAGGTTGTAATTTCAATAAATTATAAATATCCATTGACATTGACACAGCGCCATCTAGCCCAAGTTAAGCGTGAAGCCTGTTTTATGGGTACTAAACAACGGATAAATATACTTAAATACATTTTTTTTCGTAAATACATACATATCATACATAAAACACCCAGACCATTACAAACAGACATGTTCATGCACACAAATGTTTGTACTGCCGGATCGCCCGAACTCTTGGTGTTGCAGCCGACCTCTCAACCGCAACACCAAATGGGTCGTCATTATGTGATATACTAAGATTTTTAAATAGGCAACTTGACATGTAAAACTTGTATTATAAAAATAATCATTTTCTTAAAAGCTGAAAACACTTCATTTGAACAAAAGTTCAAACGATTCACTTTTACTACTATATAATTTCCTAACCTACCTACATAATTTCCTACTTATTCTCAGATATAACCAAAATAAGCAATTTAATCACTAAATATGTTGTACATTTTTTCCAAAGCAAATAAAATTCAGGACAAAAAACATTTTAGAAGCAAATGTACATCTCTGCACAACACTGTTGTATAACAAATCCAATTTAATGTTTTATTTTTTTTTCGCATAAATAACCCCACACCAATCTCTCAAAAAATACACCTTATAAGTACCAGTTCACTGCACATTCAACTTACTTGCCAGTCTCCTTAACCGAGAAGAACATGGGGCCAAGCTCGGCCAACCATCGGCCGTCGACGGCTGTGACACAGTGCATATACTCCTTGGGTCATCATCAGCTCGTGGTAGACCACGTAGTGCGACGTGCCCAGCCCGAACAGCGCCGACGTGGGATGGAGGTGGCAAGGCATGCCCGTGCGACAGTTCACATATTCACCAATGCCTTTTAGACGGGCCGCTTGTTGGAAGTACGCTGTCAGAAAGAAAGGAAAATATGTTTATTCAAATAAATTTGTTACAGATACTTTTGAATCGTCTATTGTTATTATTATTTTATTTTTTATGACTACCACCGGTTCGAAATAAGAAGGATCTTCGAAAAGAGCCGGCAAGAAACTCGATACTTACTCTATTAAACTTTTTATATCAGTGGTTACAGAGTTTTGTCATTTACCTACTCGTACACATAACATTACAATAATAAGATTTTGTAACAGGAACACTATTTAATGAGTGAGACACTATAAATTTTAATGAGCTATACTCGTAGAGTGGCATAATATCCATCGACAGTTCACGTATTCGCCGATGCCTTTTAGACGACCGCTTATTGGAAGTACGCTGTCAACAATTAATCATCATCAGCTCATTAAACGTCCCTACCGAGGGGAACGAAGGCTCGTTCTTTATGAAGTTTATTTAAAAATAAGGTATTTTCGTCGATCCGTCGAAAAAAATCTTAACTTACTCGTACATAAACCGAAAGGTTCACCTATTTTAAATATAAACTTGTGTTCAATTTCCCTGCGTTAGAGCCAACGTCACGTTAAGACCAAAACCCCTTCAGAATATTCAGTGGCCGATTCGTCCCAACACCAGAATCAACATGGGCCAAGTTGCCTACTATCAAATCAGAATGGGTGGATTTCGTCCCTGGTCGGAGTTTCGGTCTGGGACAAGAAGTCTCCTAACCCCATTGATTTGGGTCTTGCCCCGCCACTGTCTGGATTCCTAGCGTTCACAGGGTTAATAGAAATAAGAGAGATTAAGGTTACGAAAAAGCTAATCTACCTGAGCAGATACACTTCCTAACGGTGTCCCAGTCGGTCCCGCACGACACCAACGGTAGCCGCTGCTGTTGGAGGATATCCTTCAGCTGTTGCCTCACCTCGCGCACTTTGCGTAACGCCTTCGCATGCACAAAGTTCCGTACACCATTGCCCGAATACCTGAAACGAAACGCAACTTCTACATTAGTTTATCTACTAAAGTACGACAATAGGCTTGTGTACGGGTCCTGAATCGTAGAACTATCATATTATCACAAATCTGGGTTAAAAATAACGATGTGCTCTCCTCGAAATTCTCTTGGAAGCTAATTTAGCGCTTCTACCCTTTATTAACCCTTTTTAACTGCTCTAAAAGCCCCATTTTTAAAACTAAGGTGGCAACACTGGCTCGTCTTAGTATTAGTGCTGCACGGGCCCATAACGACCGCGTTTATCGATTTAAGGTGTTGTTTCTTGATTTTTAAATTTTCTATGGTAGCTACCTCGTCATGTTTTATATTTTCTTACTAGTTCATGCTTAATCTACATGAAATTTAATTAAATACTACTTGTTTGGCAATCAAAAATTTAAATTTTGGGGTGGTCGTAAAATCACATATTTTAACCACAATAGCCTAAACTGATTAAACCTGGTTCAATTTAATTAATTTTTTGATTATAAACATAATTTAATCAATGTTATTCTTTTTATTGCATGGAAAAAATGACGATAAAAACTACCTACCTAATACGTTGTGTCACAACACTAGAACATTGCCATTTGAACTAGTCGCGTTAAAAAAAGTTACCATAGAACTTTTTAATGCCAAATGTTAGCAATCAAGCAAATAACATCATTATAGGCCTTTACCGTTCCACTGCGGGGCATAGGCCTTCCCGAACACATAAAGCTGAGATCAGAAGCAGACAAACTGAGATTAAAAGTAAAGAACTTCATTAAAAAAAACGTACTTATTAGCCTTCCACTGGTTGTACAAATGCAGCAGCGTGAGATGATCCGATTCCGGCACTTGGAACTTCTCTTTCACTGAGTCCGCTTCTTCCTCACGACCCTGCGGTCGGTAGAACACAGACGGCACAGACAGCATCGACACTGAAACAGAGGTTAGTTTGACTCTTGCACTCGCTGATACGTCAGATATCTATAAACATTTTATATTGTGTTTTAATGCCATACTAATTCAGTTGAACCCTTTGTCCGCCATTGACGCCTTAAGGCGCCAGACACAATCGATTTTTTATTGTGTCTGGATTCCCGGCGTTCAATGAGTTTTAATAATAAAAATTCAAAGTTATTAAATAAAATCATAAGCTTTAATAGACTTATAATCCGATTATTTATCTGTGATTAAAATATATGACAACGTTATTATTACTTTCGTGTTATAATTTGCTTACTTGACTGTACCTATTTCAACAGAAAGTTTACTAAATTGGATAAAACACATGCTATTACTGAAATGTTTTCGAAATGGTACTAAATGTATCAAATATACAATGTTTACCAAACGCAACTTTTTGATAGCTACAATTTGAGGTTTATGAAATGGGAAGTAGCCAACCATGATGTAGTGTGTCTGTGTGTGTATCTGTGGTTGTGTATTTCCGTGTGACGCGTATATATCTCTGCGTGTTTGTATGTCTGTGTAATTGAATTGTTGAATCCGTATTTGTGTGTGTTTATATGAGCGAGGTGTATGTGTTTTGCTCGTATTCTGCTCCTATCATGTAAGTATATTCGTGCGTGAAGTCAGACTTTTTGTTAGACAGATCGCTCACCAATAATGAGTACTTCAGCGCTACAGCCCATTTCGGCGGAGACGATGAGCATGTGGCACTGGGGCGGGTCGAGCGGGAACTCGGCCATCTGGCGGCCGAGCGCCGTCAGCGCGCCCGTGCCGTCCAGCGCGCCCAGGATCCACAGCTGGTACATCGAGTTCAGGATCGTGTCCTGTACACGCACATTGTAACTATCATACATAACCATAAACGGGCATTTACTGGACGAGTAAGGTATATAAGATTGAGAAGGTAGTGAATTATATTGTTTAATAATAATACTGTAGAGGGAAGCGACATTACCTGAGGGCCCGGGTCTTGAAGTGAAAGGCGAACTAATCTATAACGCTAATTTTTTGAAAAGCATCGTTATGTTGACTATATAAGTAGACTAGATCTAGTATATATCCTTAAAAAACAGGAAATAATTGATGTTTTTTAAATTCTATTGTATATTTTTTCATATGCTTTATGTGTAAAGTAAACCAAAGAGCAAGTTAACCTGAGGGGCGGGTCCATATAGTGGAAAGGGTCGTGATAGCGTGTTTAGTAAGCTAGATCTAGACATGGTAAAGCAGCTATCGTTGTTACTCAGTTCAAGGAAAGTAGAGACCAAAACTGATCTGATGGGCAGGTCCATGAAGTCGAAGGCGAGAAAGTTCCCCACGACATAGCGATTCGAAAACCAGCATCGTGTTAGCGTGTTAAATAATCTGAGGCCCGTATTTTAGAACAAGACTCAAGTGTTGATGTTAACTTAAGTAGAATGAGAAAGGGATAGCGCTCTATACAATAAATAGCACCATCCTTTTCTAACTCAATTTAAGTAAAGATCAACGTTGAGTCTCGTGTCAGAATACGGGCCTTAATCTACAACAGCTAATGTTGTTACTCAGTGTCAAGGAAAGTAGAGACCAAAACTGACCTGAGGAATGGGTCTTTACAGTGGCTTTCGACAGCAGATCTTTAACACCTAGCTACTTCAGCAGCAGCACCCTATTGTTGAGATTAATAGCATAGCTCCTCAACCATACCATTTGTAGCTGCAAACAAAACAGCTCACCTGTGGAGGTGGGTCTGGTGATACTGTAGGTAGTCAAATAGAGACCAAAACTGACCTGAGGAATTAGTGTAGCCAGCATATGCTCAACACCCAGCAACGTCTTGAGCAGCAGCACTGTATTAATAAGATTAGTAGGCCAGATCTTAAGTAGTAGCTGGTACTGTGTGTCAAGGAAACTAAACATCATCTTAATATAAATAATAAATATCCACTGACATTCACACAGCGCCATCTAGTCCCAAGTTAAGCGTGAAGCCTGTATTATGGGTACTAAACAACAGATAAATATACTTATATACATTTTTTTTGTAAATACATACATATTATACATAGAAAACACCCAGACCATTACAAACAGACACAAATGCACACAAATGTTTGTACTGCCCGGGGATCGAACCCGGAACCCTTGGTGTTGCAGCCGACCTCTCAACCGCAACACCAAATAGGTCGTCAAAAAAAATCTTACCTGTGAAGTAACCCAGTCGAGCTCTTGTGGTCATAAAGGCATTTATGATACTGTTTGTTCTGTCAAATCTCTACCAGCTGCCACTGATAATGTGTATAGAGTTAAATAGAGACCAAAAGTAACCGGTGGAGGCGAGTCCATAAAAAGGAAAGCGAGCAAGTCTTCCACGCCCAGTGACTTGAGCAACATCACTGTGTTGGCAAGATTAGTAAGCTTGATCTCTACCAGCTGATGCTGATACTCTGTATAGAGTTATATACAGACCAAAACTGACCTGTGGGGGTGGGTCCATAAAGTGGAAAGCGAGCAAGTCCTCCACGCCCAGTGACTTGAGTAACAGCACTGTGTTAGCAAGATTAGTAAGCTTGATCTCTAACAGCTGATGCTGATACTCTGTATAGATTTATATAGAGACCAAAACTGACCTGTGGGGGTGGGTCCATAAAGTGAAAAGCGAGCAAGTCCTACACGCCCAGTGACTTGAGCAGCAGCATGGTGTTGGCAAGATTAGTAAGCTTGATCTCTACCATCTCATGCCTCATGTGATACTCTGTATAGAGTTAAATAGAGACCAAAACTGACCTGTGGGGGTGGGTCCATAAAGTGGAAAGCGAGCAAGTCCTCCACGCCCAGTGACTTGAGCAGCAGCACGGTGTTGGCGAGGTTGGTGCGCTGTATCTCCGGCACTGTGGCGGCCAGCAGCTCGTGCTGGTACTGCCGCTGCGTGTACAGGCAGAAGGCCTTTCCAGGACCCGTTCGTCCGGCACGACCGGCCCGCTGTCTTGCGTTCGCTTGACTGACTGGATAGATCTGGGATTTACATTCAAAACTCGAAAATAATAAGTCTGGAAGATATTTTCCCTGTGGCTATACTACGAAACGAGGATTTTGAAAAATGATGAAAAAAATGATTGAGGGCACGAGTCTACTCGTATAGGGTTATTATCATTATGATATTATATGATCAATTTGTAGCTAACCCATTGAACGCCGGGAATCCAGACAATAGAAAAAATATTATGCCTGACGCCTTAAGGCGTCCATGGCGGTGAAAGGGTTACGACTTGCTTATTTGCATATAGAGTGCTAATCGTCGTAATAAAAACATAGAGCATTCATAAAATACATATTCGATCAAATTTAAAATTCGCTACCAATTAAGTTTTAATATTCGTCGACCCAATTCCAATTAGAATGAACATTCAGTAAATGTTGGCCAAGGCAAACGTTACGAACCTGCAAAGCGTCCATACCGATCCGCGGATTGTACACCTTGAGTTTGCAGTAGCCGCAGTCAATCACGTACATTATGCCGTCCACAGTTAGAGACGTCTCTGAAATATACATTCAACATAGTTTGTGACTGGAATTCAAGAAATGGTAGTAGATTTTTATATATTATTTATGTTATATGGGTACGGGACGGTCAAGACGTTCACCTGATGGTAAGTGATACGCCTTGACAGAGAGGCATTGAAGGAGATTTGTAAATACATACATATTTTACATAGTAAACACACAAACAGACATGTTCATGCACACAAATGTTTGTACTGCCCGGGGATCGAACCCGGAACCCTTGGTGTTGCGGCCGACCTCTCAACCGCAACACCAAATGGGTCGTCGATAGTTATTATTCTCTGTCAATGCCGCACTGCGCCCGACACCAGATACAACAGATGTTACGTCTCTTATACCCGGTCATTAGCTACAGTGCCTTCATCCCGAAACACCATATCACTCCTGTTTCACGGGCCAATATCTAGCACTGCGGTAACCTACCTAGACGACTCATACTACTAGATAACCTCTATTATATTATGCACTCACCGGCAATATTCGTGGCGACGATGCACTTCCTCTGACCAGGTGGCGCCCTCTGGAAGATCTTCGCCTGGAGATCAGCCGGCAGCTGTGAGTAGATCGGGAGCACCGTGAGTGGCGGTGCGCTGTCTAAATCGGCCAGCCGTTCAGTTAGCACCTAGAATAGTTTGGAAATAACGCTTCGATTGAAGATAATAAAAAAATACAGATCGTGTGAACTCTTTAACCGCCGCACTCGGATATATCCAACACAAAGAGACTCAGTATTTGTCACAATATTGTCTTTAGAGTATGTATTTGAAAATAGCGCATAGCGCCTTGTAAAGTGGTATCAACGTCATAAAATGGATGCTGAATTATTACTGTAATTTGGTTGATTCTGGAATTAGACTATCTACTCTAAGTCTAGTCTTCTCTAAGGAAAATAATGCACCCTAGTCTAGATAGCGACAGGAGGTACTATTTTAGAGCAGGGAAAGGCACACATACCTAGTTGCTGTGGAATAGTGCACACTAAACAAATAAATCCTCTCTGGTCACATGGTCAAATTCTTAGGTAAATTCTAAAGTTCTTTTTTGAACTTCAGAGATGAGACTTTTCAAAGAACAGGGACTAAAACACCTCTTTGATCTTAGAGAACAGAATATATACTCATCAAATGACAATACGCTCTATAGTATAAAGAAGCTCTTTCCAACACGCGTTTCTTTATTTTGAAGGCAGTAATAATTGAATTCTGTACCCACCTCACATGTGACTTCAATGTCCTCTTGACCCGGCATAAAGATGAGGATATCACCTTCATCCGGCTGCAAATGTATTTGCAAGGCCTGTAATGAAAAAACAAAATTCAATATTTTTAAGCTAAACGGTATGTTTAATAAGATACATTTATATTTGTATATATAATAATGTTTTTGTAATAACCCTTGTTTGTTACGGCATCGCCAAGAGATGTCTATAAAGCCTTCTCCCAAAGAAGAGGCTTTCTGTCGACATATGTCGTCTCGGGAGACGGGCGTACCGAAGTACTTGTTGGAAAACAGAATTACTATTTGTGAGTTTTTCTAATGTTACGAAGTGAACAGGACGGTCAGGACATTCACCTGGTGGCAAGTGACACACCTGACGATGTCAGAGCGGCATTGAGGGAGACCAACAACTGATAAACAGTAAAAATTCTCTATCAATGCCGCACTGCGCCCGGCTCCCGAGACAACAGATGTTAGGTCTCTTATACCTAGGAATTTCACAAGTGACAGTGCTCTCATCCTGCAACACCAAAGTGCTTAGCACTTTTATTTCACGGCCCAATATCTGGCACCGCGGTAGTACCTACCTAGACGACTCAGTATCGAGTCTACCACCTAGTTATTGTATATTTTTAAATAATATACTAATATCGTGGTTTTATAATAATTGTAATAATAAACTAGGAACACATAGATCTGCATTAAACCGGATCATGTATGCAATTGTGCATACCGCTGCAATCTTATCATGAAATGCCCAATAAGTAGCAACCCGTACCAGGATCTTTCAGTTAAACAGATAAAGGCTCATGTTGCGTAGTTTGACGTCAATGGTTGGCTAACAAATAAGATTAAATATGTGCAAATGCGACAAACACAGTTGAATGCCCTAAGGGCGAATGCACACTTGCTTCTCTTATAATATGACATCTTCATGGAAGCTGGCTTAACTCGCGTTGCCACTACAGCCATCAACATGGTCTATAACTGTACTTAGGCCCTCCTTATGACTTCTTTTTTTAATATGTCAAGAAAAAACGAGGACTCAATGGAGTAACGACTAGCACAATCTGTGAATGATCAAGCAACTATCGGTCAGTCTTCGGATGGGTGACCGAATATTATCCTGAGAACACTCGATCTGCGGAAGGTACAGGCTTTAGTATCCGCTACTTGTTTTTATTTAACAGATGGCAAACAAGCATACGGTTCCCCTGATGGTTAATGACATCGCCGCCCACGAACATTTGCAAGACTTGAGGTCCCAGAAATGCGTTACCGGCCCTTTAAAAGAGTGTACGCTTTTTTGCAGGACGCCAGGTCATATCGCTCCTGAAATGTATCCAGTCAAAGTTTATTCCACGGTGTTGTACATAGCAGAAAATGACGACAGAATCGAACTGTGGAAAATCTCTCATCATCCAGGTAATAAAGACTTGTCAACAGATCATATCCTTGCTATAAGGGAAGCCTCTACCTAGCAGAGGTTGATATGTTTTTAATAGCGCTAATAATCTCTTGATTATTGTAATAAAAATAAATAGACTGTAAGCATGGGACACCCATGAGAAGTCTTAAGGGTGTTTTCCTTGACAAGCATGCAACTCTAGGAGATTCCGCAAATTGTTTAGTTATGCATATGCCGAAATACCGCATTCACATATATGACGTTTCCTGGGTGCACAGACATCCCTGGACATAATGGATACTTATAATCAGTTACATACAACATCATCAATTATAATAAGTATGAGAACAAACAAAAATCACTATTACATTATAACTAAAACTTTGTCGCAGTTTTCTCTTTTTCAGAAAACGTAGTAATAAAACTTAAAAAAACAACAGTCGACTAAAAGGGTTTGCAAATCGTTTAGTCTTTGTGTCCAACATTTCCACTCATTCGAAATGTTTAATTTTCACATTCTTCGTGATTCAGCGCATTGGGAAACTCTTTTGGAATGCTCTTTTTAAACAATATAAACAACAAGACATCCCGGCGTCTTGAGTAATGTGTAAAAAGCTTAAGCGTTATACTTTCTTCATAATGAAAGGGCACAGTTAGATTTTATGAAAAACTAGCGACCCGCCCATGCTTCGCATGAGTGCAATGGTGATATTTGTAATAGGCACGCTTTCGCCTCCCTGGTCGGCCAGTACCGCTGCAAACGCTACCACCCCAATTTTTAAATCTGTAATATCTTCGAAAATATTCACTTAACTTATATGCTGTAAGGGACCAAGTACATCTATATTAAATCGACAATGTATTTAAGATATTTAATTGCATGAGGATTAATGCTGTATTGGTTAAAATCGCTTCGAAAATTAGCCATTATTTGTCGTAAAATGGAAATGACATAAAAATTTGATTGTGGGATATCCATAAGAGACAAAAATCTCGCTATTGCGGAGTTTTCTGTAGACCTTTTTATTGTTTACAATACACAATACATTTTTTTGATAAATCTTATAGGGTTTAGCCTGCGTTTGCAATGTAAACGGAAAAAATAAAAATATTTACGACATCACATTAGAAACCTTAAAAATAACAGTATTTCTCCACTATTTAATGGATGACAAAATCCGTCGCGTGGTTTTAAAGATTTAAGCGCACATAGGGACAAAAAAGCTACTTTGTTTTATACTATGTAGTGAAGTTTGTATTCAGTTAAAAAAAACAATTTAAACGAAAATTCTTACGAAGCCACATTGAGATAAAACACCCTTTTATTTATCAGCATCACATTTCAATGTTATTCAAAAGTGCATTCTCGAGACAATTTGTTTGTAGGTCATAGAACACGCTCTGGGAATTGAACACAAGGACGATCTCGAGGACCAGTGAAGATTAAACGATGTCTCCATCTGACCTTAGTGCGACTACTTGATACATTTAAATTGCATTGGCATTTTATATTGATAGAACAATGTTTATTGTACCGTGACAATGTTGTTGAGAGCATCGGTGGCTCATTGGTGTGGACTGTTGCCTTTGGATCTGTAGGATGCGGGTTCAAATCTCGTCACGTACCTTTCGTCCGTACCATACCGTCTTTTTTAAACTATAAGTACGTTTATCCGAAGTAATAACGGTGAAGGAAGAATCGTGAGGAAACCTGCGCACGCCTACGAAGAAATTTAACGGCTGTGCGTGAAATCGGCCAATCCGCACTAGGCCCGCGTGGACGACTACGGCCTGGCCTATACACTCCATATTAGGCTCTCGTGCCCCTCGGCGGGGACGCATAATGAGCTGATTTGATATGATGAGGACAATGTTATGTTAAGAGAAAAATTTTATGTTGCGTGTGAGGTTTGAACCTATGACCACGGATGACGGAGCGACCTAAGTTCATCGTTCAGACTTCTAAACCAAGGAGGTAGTAAAAAACTATTCTTTTATTTTTACGTATTTCATTTTATTGAAACACACGGCATTTATCCAGTTTTTGATTATATAAATTCCGTGCAATGTAATGGTTGAGGAGATGAACTTATTTATACTTACACCAAGGCTTCGATACCCGAGGACGTTCATGAACATGTCAGTTTGCATTGGTCTGAGTGTTTTCTATGTATAATATGTATGTATATAAAATAAGTCATAGTATACAAGTATGTTTATCAGTTGTTTACTATACATATAACAGGCTAATGCTTAGTTCGGGGCTAGATGGCGTTGTGTGAATGGCAGTGGATATTTATTTATTCAGTCAACATCAGTCTGTAGCGTCAAAAGCACTTGTTAAAACTCCATCAACACTTTTACAATTGCTATTACTTAGTAAGTACTAGGTGACCATTAGCTAATCACAAAACACCATCACACACCACTTAGTTGATTAACCAAGAGCCCATTTTCTAGCAGCACCCGCTCGCTGGGTCGGTCAGGTCACTATATCATGGTTCAATTAATATGATTGGCTTAATAGCATAATACTAGCATATTTGACGACCCAATTGGTGTTGCGGTTGAGAGGTCGGCCGCAACACCAAGGGTTCCGGGTTCGATCCCCGAGCAGTACAAACATTGTGTGCATGAACATATCTGTATCAAATGTAATGGGCTGGGTGTTTTCTATATTTAATATGTATGTATTTACAAAATGAATATAAGTATGTTTATCCGTTGTTTAGTACCCATAATCAAGCTTCACGCTTAACTTGGGGCTAGATGGAGCTGTGTGAATGGCGGTGGAAATTGATTTATTTATGTTGAAGTGTTATAGAGACGTGGTAAATGTGATACAGACGTGGTAAGTGTGGGAGAGACATGCTTCGGCTCACAGAAAATCGGTGGGTAATAACGCTTTGCATTGTTTCGCCGAGTGATGGAAGATACCGGAGACCTACATCACCCTCCCCTCTTAATTTATTTTTTTCTCTCTCCCTCTTTAATAGTTGGCATCACACTCGTAGGAAAACGCCTAGACTATTCCGATTATCATTAGAATATTCAGTAAACAGATCCGACGAAATCATGATGTTTAATCACTAACTCTATTAACACTTGTCGATAAACGTTCATGATTGGCAATGATTAAATTGCCTGAAACTTCATTAGCTGTATACAATTTTAATGGAATCGAAACAAAACAGCTTTGTTTCGAAATTAAAACCTTTTCAAAATACCTACTGACCACAACAACTTTTACAAGTACATTCAAGTTATGATAAGGAACCAAAATCTTTACACAAACCTGTTTAATTTAAAGAGTTTATCGCATACCTCTTGAATTAACATACTTATCTGAAACGATTAGGATACGAATACAAATCAAAAAAAATACAGTTTCATTAAAAAATGTAGTTTTCTTTTTAAAAGTTGTCCAATTACATGAATTCGTAAAACCTATTATTTAATAGTACCAATATGCATTTATTAGAGTAGCACAAATTTATAAAAAACGGGAGCAGCATTTTCTCAACTTATCCTTAGCAAATTTATGGCTATCCCCATGATAAAATAAGCCATAAATGCAGAAGTCGACTGTTTAAGGGCTGGTAAAGAGAGTATACAATGTTTTAGAGTTTTACATGTATTTTTTTTTAATTTGTTGTTTTATTTATCTGTTTCATAAGAGGAGCACAGGCATATCCGTATTATAGGTTGTATAGGCCTTATTCGGGACCACTGCGGATTGGCCGACTTTACGCACTACCTTCGAATCACTTCGCAGGCGTGCGCAGATTTCCTCACGATGTTTTGCCATAAGAGCGTCGGATAAACATACATATAATTTCGAAAATACATTGGTATGTGGTGGGATATGAACCTGCACCCGCCAGATTGGAATAAGCCACCGACGCTCTTTATCTGTATAACGAATATTAGTTTTTAAAAATCTGTTCATCAAATCATTACCCATATCTTGCGAGAATAAAACCTCAATTTTTTTGTAAAATCCTGCATTCAGTACTTGCCGTTATACGAAAAAGTAAAAACATATGTTATACTTAACACTTTAAAATTAACTACTTCGCATATCGCATGAACGCATCATTGTGTGCAAATTTAATGCTGGCTTTGCGGCCTTGGTGCTCTATAAATATATGAGTATATAATATACAACTACAAACAGGTTAACAACGTCTGAGAAGTGATTTATTTTTTTTCAAAAGTAAAATCCATATATAAAATACATCATTAGCGCAACATTTTAACTGTTCATTAATCTCAGGATAACGAGTTGTCGTATGTCGTAGGATGAGACGTTTGTACATGATATTAAATGACACCGCTGCTCAAGTACATTTGCAATAGCAATGTTTATACATAAGAACTACGCTGGACTAGCATGTCAAAATATGGTAGACCAACGCAGTTCTGTACATTGCTATTGAGATATGATTGAGCGAATTAATAATAACTATTTTAGAACTCAAATACTTTGGACATTGGAAAACTTTACAACTTCACTGGAAAATTGGCATGAATGAACTCAGCCTAGTGAAGGTTTAAGTTACAAGACGACATTGGGTGTTGTAAAACGGGAAAGCCCAGGTAAGGGCGCCTTTTAGGGCTTTACATTTTGATTTCAGAAATGTCTTAAAAATTGTGCGAAATTAAGTTGAACGAAGCCAAATGAAGGTGCCTTACTACATGCGTCTGTTATCAAAAAACTGGCTTTTATTTACTCACGTTTAGTCGTTAAACGTCACTTTTAGTTTGGAGCGTTCTCTTGAGATTATTCTTTTGTTCAAGACCGTCTTCATTTTACTGGAAAATTGTCATTGATTAGGACGCCCTCTGGCCCGATGGACCGACGACTTGCGAAAGGTCGCTGGTGGAAGCTGGATGAGAAAAGCGGAGGACCGGGATGTCTGGCGCAATATGGGGGAGACCTATGTCCAACATTGGACTGCGATAGGTTGAAGAGAGAAGCTAGCCGAATAATTCCGATAGTCTAACAGAGAACACGAAAGCGGTACCTCTAAGTGCATGGCATCCATCTTTAGACCAATATTTTGTATATGGATGACTTGTTCTGCGTGTGCATCGATTTTTTTATCATCTTTTTTCTTGAAGGGCACTTAAAAAATTAGGAAGGTATAATGGTCAAATTCCTCATAAATGAAACCACCCATGAACGATATCCTGGCGATTGTTGCTAAACAAGTTCGGCGTTTGCATTAAACGAAGTGTGAGCCGGCCGCGGGGGTCAATGACACCCCGACTGCACCGCATATTGCAAACTGCAATGCGATTCGGCATTGCCCTATTACCACATTAAATATTCACTTATATTTATCTCGCCGTATTATTGAAACCTATATAATATATATTATTATATGACATATTATGTCACCGGAAAATAATAAGAACTGCAAATGTTTATGTAGGGCGATCACACTTGCTAAAAGCTACTTGTTATGATCGCATTTAGTGCAGCGCATGTAATGTAGCCTTCCATTTTACATAAAAATTCTTTACCATCCCTATTAGTTGTATTAATAGGAGTCTTATATTCCTCATGGTAACATAAATGAGTATGAAATCCTTCGCAATTATCAATGACTGCACTTCACGATCATATCAAAATGACACAAACGCTATAATCTTTCATTAATATTTATCGATGACAACACAATCTCTCGTTCTGTCATATGGTGTAACCTAAGCAATGATAGAATTAAAACATTAGTAAATATAGGAAGTCATTCAATACATAAGAGTTACGATCATTATAAACAACCGTCAATTGTTGGGTAAACGAGCATAGCATGACATAAGTTTAAATGTCAGAGGTATTAACGTCTCGCAAAGTTTATTTGTATAGGCATACCGCAGATGAATTACCTAATTATCTTTATTAATAATTAATATTATAATGATAACGCATGTATGCTTTAAACATCCACAATAAAACGTTGTTTGATCCAAATTGGAAGGATACCAATAGTTATAAATTGCCGTCAACACTGCACAGCGTCCGTCACTCAAAACGACAAATCATTTATATCCAGTAATTTCACTTGCCACAGTGCTTTCAAATAAATTTGTTATCTATCTTTCTTCCCGGAACCCAAAAGTGCATAGCACTTGTTTTCACGGGACGATATCAAGCCCTACGGTGAATGCCTACATAGACGACTCAGTATCAAGTCTAACAACTGTTTTCCTTGCAACAAATTCAAAATTATTTAAAGTTAAGTCCATAAATAATACATATGCCAAATTAAAATATACTACTGACTGGGGCTGTTCTTATCAACTGAGAGGAATCTAGCAGGAAACTCAGGAGAATATCACGTCTGTCAATTTTATAAACACCGATGCAATAATACAATTTGGGTTATAGCTGAAAATCAAAGGTTTGCTTTCCTTTTGTATCATTGCGACACACATACGCCCGAGATCTGCTACTATTTTGGATTTGCTTCTTTTATATCTGTGTAATACTTGTTGTATTTTTTTATTTTATTGTCTAAAAAATATGTGTTCTTTGATACAAATAAAGTTATCTATCTATCTTTATCTCTTAAAAAAATTGGTGACACAACAGTTTTGGTCAAACCCACAGAAGTTGGAAACCTAATGAAATATTTACACAATGCAAATTCCCTACCACTATACTTTGTCTTATGTTTATTTTAATCCTAACGAGAAAGTATAATAATCTTTAAAGTCGTACCTGTTTCACAGCGCCATCTACGTAGTCCTCGCATACGTTCTTTGCGAAGAACGTCTCCACGGGGAAGGTCCGCCCCGGTATGGTGAAGGTGGGCACGTTGCCGAAGAACGTTGAGAACTTGCTGGAGTCCATGGTGGCTGACGTCACGATCAGCTTCAGATCGGAACGCCGGGCGACTACCTGCGGCAAGGAAAATTCACCCTTGTGAGGTTGAAGCTAAAGTTCTTCAACGGCATATTCTATGACGTTGTAATACTTTTTAAATAAGCAAACAAACCGAGTTAGGGATGAAAATTCAAATATCATATTTATGGTCCGAAACCATTCAGTTTTTTAAACTGTAGTAGAAATCAATAAGTATAAGGTAATGTTGAACTATCATTCGGTATTCTCCACCACCGGCAATAAAATACCAAACCATATTTTTTTAAGTGCACCTTTTTTATGTGTCGTTTCATTGATAACTTTTGTTTATTTTCTAATATTGTAGAATTAAATACATTGAAACCAATAAATATGAGCTCAATTGATGATAGTGAGCAATAGCGTCACATATCACTAATCTCATACAAAATATGTATATTAAAATGATGCTTTTGACAGTTCATAAAAAGTATGTCAAGATTAGTGGTGTCATGTACCGAATTATATATATGTGCTCAACTGGGCTGATACTCGTAAACAATCAAGATATATTCGCTTGAATAATAAGAAGGAAAGAAAGACTTATATGTATTTGAAACATTTGGTGCAAAATCATCTTTCCAAAATAGCAATTTATTGTAACATGTTTCATGCTATGGTAGCGTTCGGTGGCTCATTGGTGTAGAATGTTTATTTGAATTTTCGAAATTATGTGTACGTTATCCGACGTTCTTACGGTGAAGGAAAACATCGTGAACAAACCTGAAGTCGGCCAATCCGCTCGGTGGGGACGTTTAATGTGCTGATGATGATGCTACCATTTGTGTACCAAAGTATGATGACGTTACGAAACTGACATCAATGATCATATATTTTCTACATATTTTTAACTAAAAATACAGGTTGAAGTAAAATATTACTTACTTTATATTAAAATATTACGTAACAATGATTAGCTATAATAGTAAAAGATATCAAGTACAACTCTGTTAAGCATACACACCATCCGCTCATTAAACGTCCCCACCGAGGGGCACGAGCCATACACGCAATCTTCCAATACTTATTATTTTCGGTTTTAAAAATATTTACCATTAATAAATTAAATATGATCCGCTTACGTTACACAAAAAACCTTAGATTAACATAACAATCTAAAAATAAGAGCGCTTAAGATTACTTCTGGTATGAGGAGGTATTTGCGTTACATTGTGTACACAAAAACTATAGTAGTAAAAAATGGCGCCAAGTTTTTGCTTCGTATGTACTTTTTTCGCTACAGTAAAAACGAGCGAGCCATTTCGTAATTGGTTTTGGTGCCAATGATGTAAAAAGTATAGACTCTTGATATGCTCACAAAACAACTGAAAAAAGTGTTCCGAATGCAGCGACAGCACACATACACATATTTCAAATGAGCGAACATTTACCTAAACAAAGGGCCTACAACTGTATTCTATTTGGCGGTTCGTTTTCGAGGCACGGGTGGCGAATCTACCTTTATATATACAGAATATCACTGTTTGGTGCTATTGGCAACTTGTAGTAGCCATTCTACGCATGATTTTTATTTGGAAATGTTAAATGATATTTGTATAATAATTTAACCTTGCTACTGTAAATTATGGTAACGCATATTCCAGTAATCGATGGATGAATGGATTGTACTTGCAAAATATCGCGTTAGAATGGCTTATAGACCACCAATATAGAGCCGTGGATTATAATCAATTTAATTTTTAGAGCGTACAACAGTTACCTAGATGTGAAAACCCCTGTCCTGTATGCAAATTTGTGTTACAAAAGACATTGCTTCCAGACGCTATGTTTTTAATTATGTTTTTACCTATGTTTTCGAATTATGCATTACAGTTCCCCATATAGTAGCTTTAATATGTACATTTTATGAATATTTAAACAGTAAATTGATTTTTAATGAGTATGGAAGTGTTTGGGTGTATGCACGTGTGAATGCTTATTTATTAATTTTATTTATTATTTATAGTAGACCTATTAAGTACACAATTCTCAAACTATTACAAACTTGTACATATATGGCGATGCGTATAGCATATGAAAAACAAATGGCTTTATAATGCCAAGCTATATCTAAGGCATCATGTTATTATCTCATGAGTCAAATTAAAGAGACACAGGTATCCTAAAATGACTAACATCAGTTGACAAACGTCAATGAGATTTCTAGGAGCGTCAACACTGGTTCTCAGCAAGTTGGCAGATCGCCAGAGTGCTGAGCCAGGATGCACTGCCCACGACACAAGAGAGAATGGAATCTGGCGATGAGGTCAAATTGTTTTCGCAGGCTTAAAATTTCCATAAAATTATGTTTATTTTAGTTTACTCGATAAGGAATAAAAGGTATTATGTTTAAAAAAGCTTTTAGAAATAACTAACTTAGTAAAATAAATATATTTTCAATACACTTTTTACTAATACATTATTATGTAATACAGATTCACTGACATTAATTTTAGTTACTCTATTCATTAGTGTTTATCCAGTGAAAGCGAAGGCGACACAACAAAATCGGCTAATTGATTTTACTTAAAATAAATGCTTTGTTACTATGTGCAAAATCCAGTTTCACTATTCCGATAACTTATAGATACGATACTGTAATAACTCCAAAGACAGATATAAATGAAACATGATCGGCTTTCTAAGTCCCGCCCACACTTGTTTTCCAACTATTGGAAAGTTGAATTTATGTTAAGAGCAAAGTTTCAAACATTGTTTACAATATTAATAATTGTAGATGATATTTACAAACTTAAACTGTATTGTTAATTGTGAAAGTAGTAAATAAAGTGACATACAACAACTCAAGCTTTCTTAGCTGTATTTTATATTTATTTTTTCTCATTGTATCTAAGATATCGTATCTATTATAAATTATTAATGTTTATTTATATTAATTATAAATTATATATGTTATTATAAATTATTATCATTCAAAGATGTATATATTATATTTTATTAAATGATTTTATTTATATTAAATTATTGTATCTTATGTACTATTTTATACACATTTATTCAATATGCCACTCACCCAAAGGCTCTATCATAATACCAGCTCCACGGATATATTTATGCCGTGGAAGAACACGCTGAGATAGGACCTAATTGGATTTCACAACATAGAAAGAGCACAAATTCAAACGCGTGAATGCTCGTGCTTTTACTACTACTACTATGTCATTATGACATGTAGCGAGCGACGTGATTATGAATGAATATTCTGCCCAAGTGAAGTGCTGGTAGAATTTTTCCGCGGACACTTTTTGTGTCAAAATGTGCATCTTGTTAGTATAATGTTTATCTAAGAATCGTCTATATATTTTCTAAATACTGCTGTTGGCCTCAGATGGCCTAAGTTTACTCCAATAGCCGACATAGTTTACTTAAAGCGTATTTATTCCGTTCTAGTAACAATAAATCGAGAAAGACATCAACACGGTCGAGTGGAGAACCCAATACGATATCGATTATCTACAGCCAAATCAATTTCGACTCAATGACGTATGCAATGAAATCTATATTGCAATGTACTGCTTTGATATTAGTTTAAAATTTAATAGCACTATTGCAGTTATTTACTGTAAAGATAATACTCGTATAGCAAAATCGTTTATATAAATGGGAATATAACGTTCGTCTTCGTATCCAATAAATTGAATGAAATCGAAATCCTAAATTAATAAAATATTACTTATTGAATAAATAAAAAAAGATAATCATAATTCGACGATCCATGTTGTATATTGGTTGAGAGGGCGACTTCTAGACCAAGGGTTCCGGATTTCCGGGCTGTAGGTACAAACATTTGTATGAATCATTTCTGTATGTGTTCGTCTGAGTGTATGTTTATAGATACACACTACTTATATACTATATATATAAACTTACGTAAATAAGTCTTTACAGAAAAGTATATGTTGTGTATAGTTTATGTTTATCCATTGTTTACTACATATAGTACAAGCACCTTGTTTAAATTGAGACTGGATGGCGTTGTGTGAAAGTCAGTGGATATTTATTTATTTTAATATCCGTAAGGAATAAGAAACCGGACGTTACTTCCCGACTTATCTTCGTTTAACTAATCACGTGTAAAATTGGCGGAAGGACAAAAAAAAAACAATTTCACCAACATCTTTTTCAACCAAGCTATCTAAAAATGATAAATCACGCTCTAATGATGTTTTTCTCCCAAAAACCGGGCCTCCAAAAATAGTCACCAACTACATAACAGCTGCTACGTATGTATATATACATAATACATATATATTCATTGAAACTCCCGTCATAGTACAGACGCAGAGCGATATAAAGTAAAAACATTATTCCCGTCTAGACGGATCCGGATATTTTTACTGCTTATTATCTTGGGAGAAGTCAAATTGTTATTGTCTTCTATCAACTTGCTTAACAAAGAAATGTCTAACACATTTCTAAGGATCAGTGATATTGAGAGCGTGTTTGTCTGTGTGGGTACTCACTTTATATTTCCGCGAAAGCAGTTAGGCTAACGGTCTAGTCATATTTCAGGCTAACTTTATGGGCTTGTAAGTTATTAGATATCGGGTGAAAAGATTTAGTGCCTTGTATAAGGTTGTCTGAGTGTGAACTTTAATTAATTACTTCCCTTACTTTTATTACTAATAAATAAAAATTATAATAAATATCCACACACACGGTGCCATTTATCCCCTAACTAAGCATTTTATGAAAGCGGAGGACCGGGATATCTGGCGCAAAATGAGGGAGACCTATGTCCAGCAGTGGACTGCGACAGGTTGAATAGGAATAGGAGGCATTTTACTGTAATATGGGTTCTAAACTACGGATTAACATACTTGTACACTTTTTTGTAAATACATTTATACTATACATAAAAAAACCCAGACCATTTACAAACAGACATGTTCATGCACACAAATGTTTGTACTGCTCGGGGATCGAACCGGACCCCTTGTTTAGTACCTCACGTCTTTAACTATTACATCAAATGGGTCGTGGAATATACTAATAGTTCTAGTATATGTAGTTTTATTCCTGAAGGATGGGATAGACAATAGACTCAAGCGTAGGCCGACTACCAGCCTGATGAACCGATGACCCAACTGATTTCATTAAAACAAATACTTTGTATCTTAATTTAGGTATATGATTTTCTATACTGATCCTATATTATCATTACGATCTTTAAAATTTCACTGTGCATTTAATTTCAACAAATCTGTATGAGTTCTAAATAGTACGGAATTAAATTCCTTCGATAAGTTTACGTTATAACCATTGGGCCAAGAAAATATTTATACTAGTGATTAGTCATGGAAGAAAATGCTACTTAAGGAAAGTTAATTAAGAGTTGATAAGGCGTAAATGTACTTTAATGTGATATAATTACTCACGTTTATTATATTAATAAACTCCTACTTATTTACCCATTTTTCTAAACAGATTTGTAACCATAGGTGCTCTGCTGTCATCATCAGCACTTAATTTGTCAAAAATGTAAATTATTTATTGTTTTTGCGATTAGTGTCACTCACTTTGCATATTCTACTTATAACCACTGTAAACGTCACTGTTCTGTACATATTTTTTATTCAGTGACATTTATATTATTTTAATACAATTTCAGTTTTGCATTTGAAAATAACGATGTCTGGTATAGATTGAATTTCATAAAACTTTATTTACGGATGGCGTTTAGCTTTCTGTTTGATTGTCGGATGTGAAAAAGAGGTATCCACTTACAAGTTACATCGGTTCGCCACTGAAAGGTTCTCGAATGGAGACCACGTACCGACAAGCGCAGCGAAGGACGGCCGCCCACAAGATGACAGATGACATAAGGAAGGTTGCGGGTGGCCCTGGATGCAGCTAGCTTCCGATCGGTTGAAGTGGAAGTTATTGGGAAAGGCCTATGATCAGCAGTGGACATCATGTGGCTGATATAATGAGATGAAGTAACATTGCTCTCCATTCGATGTAACCATTTATAGGTACTATTATTTCCAACGCACTATCATTTGCAATATGTAAATTATGGCAAAACCACTCACGAACGGTGAGGCGCTTAGGACTCAGGTTTGTACTGGACTGTCATGAGCTATTTAAAAAAGTAAAATCATGTAAATAACACAAAAATAATAGGGATTTCATAGACTACAAAGACGACTTAGCGGTATATTTAAAAATATGAGCCAAAAAGTGAAAAACGATGAAAACAGCTTATTTTTCACATGGTACCCTAAACTAAACTAACATATTACTACATGGAACTTTTATATTGAATAAACAGGTTAGAACAACCACCTTTTATTAAAACGGCAAAAACAATTAATTACAAAATAAAAAGTTGATTTTGAAAAGTAAAGATTGATTTTAAAACTCGGAGGAAGTTTAGTTCTAAATATAATATAAATATCTACTTAATAATATAAATTATTGCAGGCTGAATGAGAAAAGCGGGTCCGAGATATTGGCGCAAAATGAGGCAGACCTATGTCCAGCAGTGGACTACGATAGGTTGAAGAGAAAGATAATTGCAGTGACTGTCTGAATCTTCAAAGTCGGATACAATCCCCGTGGCACGAATTTAAATATACGAGTATTTCTCGCCTTAACCTTAGTACAAAATTGAAGAAACTACATGAAATAAAGTTTCTACATAAGTAAAGATATCATTTATTCAAAATACAAAGTTTAAGAAACCATATTTCATCATAATAAAATACATAATCATAATCCTCATGTTTATATTTTTTTAGTCTATACGTATGGTTGTTTGCCTATTGTCAGACGTAATACTTTTTTTCATATGCAAACCATCTATTAAAGGCATGAAGGCCTTGACATTTAAACATCGGAACTCGAAGGTGTATCGTTTACTCTTGTTTTTTATTCATAGTATTCGATTTACAACGGAATAGAGCGTTTCTTTTCTTATTACTATTCGGTTCGACCTTGGCCACCATGTGGCATAATGCCTATGCAGTCACTGAGACAATGAGATTCCTATACTTTGTACTTTAAGGACATACATGCCTGTCCATGACAGTTTTAGCACTGCGTAGTACAAAACAGAGTCGCTTTTCTGACATTTTATATTATTAATCTTTTGAACTACGCAACCGATTTTATTATAGATAGAATGAAGGTTTATATGGATAATAACATCCATTAAGTAGTGGAGAAATACTGTTTATTTTGAGGTTAACACAAACTCACTAAAAAGTGTCCGCGGAAAAAGTCTGCCCATCGCGTCAGTTGGGCAGAATTTTCATTGTTTATTTGTTTATCTAAAGCGTGATAAGACAATACTTCGAACATGAAATTGAGCTCTACATTTTGAAGTATTTTTTTAAAATACTCCAAAGAATGTCATGGCTTCTATCAACACCTTCATCAAATTGAATAGTATTTTTAGCAATGCGAAAATATTAAGATAAAATAGTTTCAAACAAATCACACTATAAATAGACCAAAATGTTTTACGTTTACCGCAGTGACGTCATGGCGTCGGGAAAACTCGTGACCAGCCAGCAAACACATCGTAGAGCTATTGTTTTTATACATTTAGGTGTCCATAATAACTAGGGAATAGTATTTTAGGAGCCGATAAACGACACTGCATTAAATAAATTAATTGCTTTTTAATCAAAACCTAAGCAGGTTTTTGTCATACTATAATTTTCACGACGACATGCGGAAGGTGACGCTGGTGGAAGCTGGATGAGAAAAGCGGAGGACCGGAATATCTGGCGCAAATGGGGAGACCTATGCATTGGACTCCAATAGGTTGAAGAGAGAGAGAGATAATTTCCAGTTTAGACTTATGAATTCCTCATTCTTACTTTTAGTACTTAAGGGGTGTCATCTCAAAAACGATGTTTTTAAAGTGGATCAATGAAATAGATCTGTGAATTAAGCCTAACATTTAAATAAAATTAAATAAAAGTCGAAGTCGAAGCCGCGGCAAAAGTTAGTACTTAATAAAAGAAAAAATCATTCGATGTTTCAAAGCAGGACAGGCCGCTGGCACCGTAAACTTTGAAACTACTCGTAACTATCGATATGATCTTTAAATTCATCGTTCGTTAGAGCATTTGATTCAGCTGCCGTCGATATTTAAATTTCTTACTTGAAAAATCAGAAGCTTGCGTGCACTATGGCCAAGAATAGTCCGAGCCAAGCCCCCAATCACGTGACGTTGTTTTTAAATTAACCGCATTCTAAATTCGAAATTCGAACCGGCGAATTCTATTGGCTGACTTACATTGAACAGCCCCGCTACGTTATCGCAACGGACATTTTTAGTTCGTTAGTAGAGATACGCGTTCAGTGACGCAACGTACTTGCAATTAGAATGCCAGTTGTATAATACATTGATGTTTCAAGATCAGGGCCATACGGCCTATATCTATAATAAAACCTTCTATTCGAGTACTTTGTTGTATGCTATTTTTAGTACGCCTATTTATATATAGCGTATATTTACTAGTGTTACTCATTTTATTCTAAATTTACTATAAAAGTCATAAAATTTACATCGCAGAATAGGTGGCCGTTGGAGCAGCGCATCTGGAGTGCAGACCGCTTCTTGGCAGACGTAGCGTAGGAAACCCTCCAGCCCGATGGACCAGTGACTTGCGAAAGATCGTTGGCAGAGGCTGGATGACAAAAGCGGAGTACCCGGATATCTAGGGCAAAATGGGCAAAAAATGTTGGAATAGGCCTCTCATTACGCCTCTCACAACACTAAGAGTTAAACTTTAACTTACTGCACAGGTCCTGTGCTGGTGGCAAGTAACTAGAGTCAAACAAGTAACCAGAACAATGAATTACATTATTCAGCAGGATGGCCCACGGACAGTTGAGAAAGTCCCTAAATATAAGGCCTATTACAAATGCTCTACTGTATTGATAATAATGACATCATCCGGCGCGAAGGACCAACGTCTCGTGAAAGGTTGTCGGCGGAGACTGGATAAAGAAAGCGGATTTATCTGGCGCAAAATGGGGTAGATTAAATCCAGTTATGTCCTCTCTATTACACTAATGGAAGACCAGTCAAATATGAACATTTATTCATCTGCTTTAAATGCTACTTGTACCAAATTCACGAAAGATGCCCACAAATAGCTGCCATCTGCATAATATTAAGACTATTTGAATGATAGTGAGACAATAGAATTATGAAATATTGAACAATGACATGAGCTTTAACAAAATACAAGAAACTTAAAATACCACTTCTAAAGCTACGGAACAATGACTTCTGCAAAGTAGTCAGCTTTCGTGAATCGTACTATAGTAAGGTCATCATTGTACCCTATGGCTAATTAATTTGTCCTATCAGAATACCAACAAGTGATATCACTTTAATGAAAGTCAAACATCCATTAGTGTAGGAATCGATTACACATTTTTTTAATTTTGGTAATGACATCAGTCAATGAACTCTTCATACAACTACAAGGTGGTACACTCGGTACTGAGTCGTCTAGGTAGATACCGTCCCGTGAAATAGGAGTGTTATGCGCTTTCGGAGCACTGTAGCTAGTGAAATTACAAGGTATATGACACCTAACATCCGGTGTTTGGGGTGAAGGGTACAGGGCGGTATTGACGAAAAATAATAACTTTATTCAGTATCTGTTTTCCTTGAAGACTGCTCTGTCATGGTCTGGCGTGTCATTTGCCATGGGGTGAGCGAACTGACCGTCCCGATTACTTTATACCATTAAAAAAACTCTGCGTGGGAGTCCGTGTATAAATAAGGTCATCTTCTATCTATCTATCTAAAAAGTATATTTATCCGTTGTTTAGTACCCACATCACAGGCTAAATATTTAGTTTGGGACTAGATGGCGATGTGTGAATGCAAGGAACAAAAGCTGCCGTAAGCCTGTAATATGTATAACAATCCGGTAACCCAAAGTGCAAATTGGCATAAACCTCTCAGTCGGGAGATGCGTTGTTGGCGATCGGGTTTTGTGACCAAACGACATTATGCGTTAACGCCTACGTATAAAGTGCTCCAAGCTACATGCGACCGTAGTGAACTAAAACCATTTTACGGAATTAAATTGATTTTTCATTTACCTTTCGGGAAGACGTCCTAAATTTATAAAGCTGATTGGATCTTATCAACTGTGTTCAACCTTGATAAACTATAGCGAATTTGTTTTTATAAATATTTAACTGTATTTAAAGGACTGAGGTTTTAAATGATGCAGTATTTAGATTTCTGATCGGCAATTACAAATTGATAGTGCCGATCTGGAATCTGTAGGGTCAGGAAGATGAGCTAAGAATTTATGTTACGCATATTTGTTTTAACATCAAACATAATAATTTAATTTAATTTACAGTGACGGCCTTTGCATTAATCATCTATGATTTTATTTGCATATTTTACTTCCATCAAGTCCTTGATTTCATCTTTGATCAATTCTTTTTGGCTCATCAATGTGATATTTTAAATCTCTTGGCTTCAACGAGCACGCTTTAAATAGTAACGAACTATAAACATTTCTGCAACAAATAAGATGACGATGATGATAATAAGATGTCGATCAAGAAGAGAAGATTTTATAATAGAATACAATTAGTTCTGAGTACGAACAAAATAACGTTATTAAATAGGTACAAACTGCACATCTCCTGTGACTTGAGTCTAAAATGTACATTGCTAATCCAATTTGCTGCTGACAGTCTACAGCTGCGTGGGATCAGTTACAAATCTGGTTAACGCCGATACATTTGCACGTTTAATTGCCGTGTGATAGGCTGCAACAAGGCCTTGGACTGTGATAACTTCGTTTCAATTCAATCAGAGAAAAGGATCTTGCTTTAACGACCCATCTGGTGTTATGGTTGAGACATCGGCTATTACACCAAGGGTTTCGGATTCGATCCCCGGGCAGTATAAACATTTGTGTGCATGTACATGTCTGTTTGTAATGGTCTGGGTGTTTTCTATGTATAATATGTATGTATTTACAAATATTGCAGGCGAATGCATAGTTTGGGACTAGATGGCGCTGTGTGAATGTCAGTGGATATGTATTTAAATGTGTGTGCCCTAGACCAGTAGAAGTCTTCGGTTTGTTCATTTGCGACTTTTTTTATGGGAAGCCTTGGTCAAATCCACTCTGGTCCCTGAAGGGCCGAGATCGGACTATGTTTATGGGTCCTGTGGACATATCATTTTGGGGTCCGAGGGTCTGAAAGTAGACAAAACCGTTCAGTTGTCCACTCATTTGCTCTTAATTGACCCCTGGTGCATCCTAACTATCCATTATGGGCAGATATTCATATCAACATCGAAACAGCTGATAACTTGATAAACTATACTAGGCATTTGAACTGCGAAAATCTCACTTTGTAATGCACCAACAAACATCAGTAGATCGGAAAACAACTTATAAGAGAATTGGCAAATACCACCACCACCAGGAAACAAAGGAACCATTGTTTAAAACTACCACTGATTGTCACTGTACAATCGCCCAAATTTACCCCCAACCCTTAAGGACATTGCCGCAAAGGTGATAATCAAACGTGTCCTCATCTAGGACCCGTGTACTACAATGATTTGGCAGCGATGGGTCAAAAAGTGCATGACTATTGCGCGTCCGAAATCCAAGGCATTCTAGTTTCACTTGATTAATTAAACACTAATTAAACATCTATATTGGGACCGGACACGTGATTGTTAGTGTTTCATCGAATTACGCTGCAACATTCACTCACGTTTTTAACATATTTCAACTTGTGTAAACATCCCTATAGTATAGGAAAGAACTAACTGCACCTTTAACGAGCCGCTATAGTTAATCGGAATCTGTAGGATCAAGAAGATGGGCTTAGAGTTTCAACCGACAATCGGCCAACACGGAATTTATATAATCATCGAAATCATTTAGAGCTTAACAACCTAGAAACCACGTACAAAACTATTGCTACTTTTCAATTTAAAGATTAGAAACAAACCTTTCAAGTCCCAACCTTTGCTTTTTAATGCCTAAATCATTATATTGTTTCAAATAATCACCTTCTTTAAAACAATTATAATGGAGATAGTAATTCGATGCTGCGTTAACACTACTCTGACCATGTCACTCAGGACGTATGCAAGGTTCCTTAAACCTAGAAATTTAACTCTAGGTAGTATTCTATTCCAAAAAACAGAAAAGTCCACTACATTCCACAGGATGATAAGAGGGCACTGCGTTCCCATACAAATTACTCAGTATCGAGTCAGCCACCTTGAAAATCCCAGTGTAATTTAATTCGACTTACAAGTATTGAGAGCATAGTACACACATATTTATAGATATCCCCAAACCATAAAATGGTTTGACGCGGTATGACGCCACAAGACCGCGTCAACAGATGCGCACGCACACGTCAGCAACGCTTTCATCCCTATATGGGCGGCAATAATAACATATAATCAAGTCGCCAAGACGAGAAACACAATCATAGTTGTAAGTTACATGACTGGCCGACTGAACATTAAACCATTCATTGCGACATAATTGCTATCAATGGTTTGGTAGTTCGAGATAATATGAAAACTTTAAAGAGGTTTGAATCCCATTCATAAGCAAATGTTTGTGCATGAGTAATATGAGGATTAAAAAAAAACTATTTTTTTAAACACAGATTTTTTTATTAAAGTTCTTAAATATCATCTAAGGAGCATCTTGTACTTTAGGTACAAACGAATAATCATATTGAATTTCTCCTCTGGGTGTAGCTATTTAACTTTGGTATGGTGTTAGCTGACACCCTGGATTAACATTGGCTATATTTTACTGCGGGAGAATATCTTATGCCACAGGTAACACCGCGGAGCAGAGCTAGTTGATAATGCATTACCTAGTTATTGATATACGGCATTGCCCTTTTATATCAAAACGTGATAAGGGAAGTGCACGTCAACCTTCACGAGGCTACGACTGAGTTCAATCGATAACATCTCGAGTTGTCGACACGACGGGGAGTGAAGATTAACTGCTTCCTCGCTGCCCTTTTGAATTATTAATGGCTGTATCGACAGGGTAACGATACATGTTTCAATAGCAGGACTCGCGTAGATTTTTATAAACAGCCGTTTTAAGTCCACAATGTTAAATTGAAATCGAAAAAATTGGCATTTTTTAAAATAGATAGATAGATAGATAGATAATTTCTTTATTTGTATCGACACACAATCGAAAACTAAGTAAGCACATGGTTGTTACTAATACAAATAAAATCAAAAGAAAACTAATATTACACAATACATTATGAAAAACAAATATTACACAATACATTATATATGAAAAAAAAACACATTTCAAATATATGCGCCATGTGTGTCGCAGCGATACAAAATGGCCACAGCTCAGCATTTGGTTTGCCGACAGCAAACCGCTGATTTTCAACTATGACCAGCCGAGGACTTTTAGCCGAGCTCCTACTCGCGTTTCAAATAACATCAAAAAACTTATTGTTTCTATCTAAGCTAACTAGTGACAAAATAGGTTATATTATCACCCGAAACAGTCTGAAAGGATAATTAAATAAACATTATGTACAGCTGCAAGAGCTCAAAATGACAAATAAGGGGGATCGAAAAGGATGATGCTTTCTTGTAGATGAGGCTAAGGATCATTTTGTGTCGTTGCGCTAGATCACTTACATACATAATAAAGGCGGCATGTAAAATTAATTTGACTTCTATGTACCGCCCATATGTTAATTCGTACAAATTGCTAACACGTCTACACTAACGAACTGAATTGGGGAATACTTCGTTAGACATGACAAACGGGCGTCACATGTAAAATCATATTTGTCTTATATCACCCTTCATTAATTAACGACTATAACGGAGCGCATGGAAACTAACTGAATGGAATTCTGAGTTCGCTGACCTTCAATTAATCCTATTTTAATATGATTTGATAATATAGTAACAGGGGCTTAGCAAGGTCTTAATTAGGCGCGGACGTACCTTTATGAGGTTCTTTTCCTGAGAAGTACATATGTGGGGTTAATTGCCCAAAAATATCGCGCTGAGCAAATACGTTGATGTAGTATTTTCCAGTATACAAGATGGCGCTGCCGGCTACCTTGGTCGCCTTACTATGTCACCCTCGGAAACAAAAGAGGTGGTGATAAATGATGTGAATCTTACCTACCGTCACCGCACAGCAATACAGGAGTTTTTATTTTAAATAAACGATAAAATAAAAGCTCAAATGTTCGTACATTTTTGCAAGATGTTAGGTACAACACAGTTATACCAAAAACGTGATTGCTTTGCCGGGAGAAATAGGTGAAATTTAGGTTTCCACGAAATCAACATAATTTCCAAAAAACAAACATCGGCTGGCATATTGCACAAATTTTAGAACCTATAAGAAATAGTAGGTAACATAAATATGACATAAAATAAGAATAAACCCATACTGCTCTAAACGTGGACTCAATAAAATAGGATTATATTCTGTTATCTAATACACAAGATTATACTTTTATGTAACACTTAAAACAATAAAAGACCTCTTTTTATGACAGTCGTGTTACACGATGTTTTTTATGTTATTCTAAGTAACAGCTCTGTCGCCAACTGTTGTTATGAATACCATTTTACTAAAATTAATCGTTTTCCTGTTACTTTTTAAAGGTTATGACACTTTTATATAATGGCAAGTTAAAACTTGAAAACTGCATAATGGTCAGTTTTTTCAAGTCCAGATATCATCCAGTGAATAGGAGTGTTATGCACTTTTGTGTTTCGGGATGAGGGCATTGTATCTATGAAATTACCGAGTATATGACCATGCAGCCTTCGTTTCGGGCAACAAGCGCTAGATGGTACTGACGGTGATACATTATACAAACCAATACAATATTGGTTACCTGGGGCTTAACGCCTATATACAACAGTATTACAATTGTAATACTTTCCCTTTTATGGTACAAAAATACTAACGTATCATTTTAGTAATACTGTTTTAAGAGACTTTGAAATGACCATTATAGAGCAATATTGAAATACTGCTGTAGTTGGACAGGCGTATCATTTACTAACAGGTGAGCGAACGGACTATCTCGATTATTTCATAACAAAAAATTAATATATATGAAAATGAAAAGTGTTTATTCAGTTTAGGTCCTTATAGAACACTTATGAATGTCAAATGAAGCTACCACTGGTTCGGGAGGTAGTTTTCCACTGAGAAGAAACCAGCAAGAAACTCAGTAGTTACTCTTTTCAAAAAAAATGTGTTGAATACAGATTCATTTGTAATCAAAATAATTATATAAAGCAAATTATATTTTCAATTTTTATCGTATTATGTATTGGTAAAATATAATAATCTACAAAAGTACTATTAAGCAGTTAAGTATTATATAAATTTAAATAGATGATAACAAAAAAAAAACAGAAGTAGTGCAGGCGTGGAAATCAACATGTCCATGAGTTTTTATCATTTATATAATCTTCAATACTATAGTAAGCTTTTTTTATTAAAATAGACTTTACATGAGACTTAAACTTATGCAGGGGTAAATCAATTACATATTGTGGTAGCTTATTAAATATTTTAATGCTTAATCCCACAAATGAGTTCCCAACCTTATGCAATCTCAATATCTATCTACATTCGATCCCAGTACATTACTAACATTTGCTTTCATGAATGCGTCTGATCGTATTAGTCAGAGTATTTTAAGGTTCCGTATCGCAATTGAAAAATCCCTTACTGTCCGTCTGTCAAGACCTGAAACTTTATTGATATTTTAAAAGATACAATATTTATCCACTCTATTCTAACATTCTAACGTCATCATCATCAGCTCATTAAATGTCCCCACCGAGGGGCACGAGCCCTACCCGTATAGGGTGTTTAGGCCTTAGTCGTCCACGCAGGCCCAGTGCGGGTTGGCAGACTTCACACACAACCTTTGAATCTCTTTGCAGGCGTGCGCAGGTTTCCTTACGATGTATTCCTTAGCGTCGGATGTACGTTACATATATTTTCGAATTAAAATACTATATTTCTAACGTAACCCACCGCAATTGCCAGTTGTCGATCAGCCCCCACAGCCGCCCATTATTAATACCGGCCACAGAACGATTGTGGGCGGTTGAATATTACTTCCTTGAAGAAAGCAATCAATTTACATAATAATAACGAGTTGTGCAACGTTACGATCGTAGTTGAATATCATTGTTTAGAGCCAGCATACCAGCCTTTGATTTATGTTTTTTATGGATTTGTTTCAAGCCGGCATACCAGTGCTTTATATTTAATGTTTTTTTTTATTAAGTAGTAAAACGAACATAATTTACTGATGTTAAGTGCCCCATTGATGTTAAGAACGTCGGTGGCTCATTGGTGTAGACTAATGCCTTCCAATCTGGAGGGTGCAGATTCAAATCCCGCCACGTGCCAATGTGTTTTCGAAATTATATATACGTTTATCCGACGCTCTTACGGTGAAGATAAACTTTTGGGCGTGAAGTCGGCCAATCCGCTCTGGGCCCACGTGGACGACTTAGTCGTATACAACCTTTACGGGTAAGCTCGTCGTCACGCCCTCGGTGGGGACGTATAATGAGCTGAGATGATGGAATGCCCACGAACCCACGTAACCTCAAAAGAGACACAAGTGCGTTTAATTCAGGAAAATGTATTTTGGTTTGAGTCCCAAATGTCAGTTAGAACCTCTCACATTCCAACAAATTACTTTTATTACTATTAAAACGGACCTTGAAAAATTGCGAGATGGTCCTTCGGGCAATTGCTCTGACGCTCAACCAACGAGGCCCTACGTGAAATTTGATATTAATACCAATTGGCCACGTTACTACGGCGACCAATCTTCCTGAATACCGTAATACAATACATCTAAACAATCATCATGACAAGCGCCACGTTTAATATTCGCAATTTTGTGTCAAGGCCAAAGCTTCTGTGTATAGTCATGCACGAAAATAGATATTAAACAAACTATCTTTCATATCATGTATACACGAAGTTGTATCGATTTTGTGTTATCGTCTTTAACGTCGAATCTCCAATGACAATATACAGCTGGGCTTAGTACAGAACCTGAATAACTTAAATTTTGCCTTAATCGACACAGTAAGCCTCCAAAACAACTTAAAATGTATCACTGGACGCTTTTTCTCGAAGCACGGCTCAGAGGAGATCAGGACCGTGACTCACCACGAGGACCCAATACAGATCAGTGTGTGTTAACAACAACCAGCCTAACATAGTAGCCGAGACTAGTGTTTCAAAAAGTACGGAGGAACTCTAAATAAAAATTTTGATGACTAACTGATGACTGATGACCCACCACTGTGACAGTGAGATCTATTTCACCTAGATTGCTCTTCTGGTCGACAAAGCATTGTTGATTATTTATTAGGGTCTAACATCCACTTTGCAAAATCAAGTCATCGCTGCGTAGTAATGAATGTAAATTCCACCTGACTGTACAGTTGTACGGCGCCTCTCTTGCATCATTATCATAGAGTGACAAAGCTGATGTCATCCATTCGTCAAATTTCATGACATACCGCAAACGACATTACTGTCTAGACCACTAATGGAATTCCTCGAGTTTTGTCTCTCTTACCTAACAACGTTTTGCGTTTTGATGTTTAAATTGTCATATTTAAATTCCTTAAGTGAAAAATAATAAATTACAATTTAAAAGACATATTTTTAACTGGACGAAGATATCTAGCGTAAAATGGGATGAGCTTTGTCCAGCAGTGAACTTACTAGAATAAAGAGAACGAGGAAGATTGTCTTATATGCAGAAAATCAGGTACTCCAATCAAGTCCAAACTGGAATAGATTGCACAAATGACTCTACACTGTGCAAGTGTGCATATTCCTGTGTATTGGAATCAACGAGTTCAGAATCAAGCAGCACTTTTCCTCTTAGTGATTCTGGCACATTAAAAATAATATTATGTCATTTTTTGGCCGGGTGAACTTTCGCTCTTAAGGTGGCCTTCACAGCTTCATAGGTAAGTTGCGATCGCCAATGACTCTCATCATCATCAGCTATTTAAACATCCCCACCGAGGGGCACGAGCCTACCGTATAGAGTGTATATGCCTTAGTCGTCCAAGCGGGTCCAGTCCGGATTTGCCGACTTCACGCCCAACGTTTGAACTTCTACGTAGGTGTGCGCAGGTTTCCTCACTCTGTTTTCCTACAGCGTAATAGCGTCGGATACACGTACATATAATTTCGGAAATGCGTACAAATATTGGTACGTAGCGGGATTTGAACCTACACCCTCCAGGTCCCAGGTACCAGGTAACACTCCACCCCAATGAGCCACCGACGATGACTCTCGGTATTATATAATATCATAAAACAAAAAAAAATATTTATTTTGGTGCCAATGAAAGTACATTAATATATTTATGAATGTCTGCGTACCTATCAAAAAAAAAATGTCATAAGCACGTGCGTTTAAGTACAAATTGTCTTATCAAATCAAACGTTAAGATCACGTATACACTATTTGCATACTAAAAAGTGTGACTAAAAGCAAATGTATAAAGTATTTTGGTTGCTCTGACGTATAAAACTAGAATAACATATTTTGATTACTTGCGTGTTCTATTTAATTTCTTAATACAGACATTTGTTTGAAGAGTTATTTTTGGTAGTACTTTTGACGTAGTTTTAACATAACATTATAATTAACAGTTCTAGAGTTACTAGTACTAATCCCCGAATATTTCACTAAAAATAGCTTTATAAGTCAACTTGATAAAGCCTCATTCATGAAGTTTAGAGCCACTTCAGTTGGCTCTAAACTTCGCTACCCTCAAAATAAAGATTAAATTTGAACTCCAAGACACAATTTCTATTACGCCATCTGGTATTGCAAATGTACTCGTACATGGTTGGCGGTGTCGTTTGTTATCAAATGACCCGTTTTGGTTGATTGCCTTTGTATAAAAAACTTTTATAAGCGTGGAAAAAAATCACCCTATTTAATCTCAATATATCAGATATGAAATCGTGAATCATCACATCAGCTTATTATACGTCCCCACCGAGGGGCACGAGCCTACGACGTCAGAGCGTCGGAAAAACTTACATGCAATTTCGAAAATACATTGGAACACGGCGGGATTTGAATCTGCACCCTCCAGATCGGAAGGAAACAGTCCACACCAATGAGCCACCGACGCTCTATGGAATGTGTTTCTGCAATGTGTGGATGTGGAAATAACTAAAATTCCTTCATTGATTCAATTCTTAAAACATGTAATTGTTAAAATCATAATAGTTAAGCCCATTACAAATTCCAAGACAAATTACCTGCATTTAAAAGTGAACTGCTTTTAATTGTTCTAAGAAACCGCGATAACTAAATACATTCCTCGATATTTAACAATCGAATCTATTAATATAATAAAGCAAACGTTAAAGGATAAATTTCCTTGACAACATCGACAATCGTCGCAGTATGGCGACAGTAATCCTGCGGCTAGGAGAGTCAATAAGTGATGTGATTTATCGACATTCATAATTATATTATTTTACATATTTCTCCCGTCATTAGTTATGGTTTTGGTAAAAATCCGGTAGTGTTCCAGACTGAAAAAGGATTTTTACGTCCCACCATTTTATATGTGAAAGAAGGATAGCTACTAAGAAAGATATAATACTTCATTGCACAATTTCCGCATCAAAACGTCCACTGTCAGTACTAAAAATTAAACATAAAAATGTATTAAACTAATGGCGGCCTCATTGCTAAAAGGCTCTTTCGAGCAACCATGCAACCAGCTACTCACTGCATTATTGATATTTAACCCTTTAGGCGCCAGGATTCCAGACACAATAGAAAATTAATTGTTTGGATCTGTCAGTGGCGGTTAAAGGGTTAACTGATTCGATAAGAAGAGTAAAAAACATCAGTTTATCGGTATTAAAGACCACATCACTAACTGTCACGCTCGCACCCACGTGGCGACGGCGCCGGCGCATCACGCATGTGCGCCCCCGTCGGATCAGACTAAACAGATTACATTTACTACTTACCGTATAAAACCTAGTTTACAACATTCACATTAATTAAAAAATTAAAACTATGTCTCTTCTCCTCTCCTCTTTCAATTGCTATACTCTTACCCCTGGTCATAGTTATCTCAAAAATTGATATTACGAACTATAGGTGTAGGTTCCTACGTTAAAGATAGCAATGAATTTTGTAATCAAATGAAGCAAGTGTACAGGTCAGTTATGTTTAATACTTTTAATCATGTTTGGGACATCGATATCTAGCGGCTGACGCGTTCACTAGACGAGCGAGTAAGTTTAGTTAAAGACTTATATGATAAAAAGACTTATAAGTTCTCTTAGTTCCTATTCGCGTAACTGGCTGCTCCCCAAATATATACTAGTTTCCCCAGCCTTCCCCACAACACTCTAAGCCGAGGATTGGGTCCCGGTTGCGGACGCCTTTAGGATAGTTGTATAAAATTTTGGAACTAAAAGCCATCTGCGCTCGGCACTTGTCCTGTGAAGCTGTAAAGGTAGTCTGCACCCAACAGGCGTAGTTAGAAAAGCTAACTATTGAAATGATGCAACAAAATGGATAGATTTTGATTCACGTATTCATGGACAATACAGATAAGTGGTTACTTGAATAAGTTAATCAGGGGTTTTACCACGTCTTTACTTACAATTAGCTGATTTCAATAAGCCATGTGGCATGAACTTTACCATCGTAACTTGAAACTTAGTCAGCGCCATTTAGAAGATACTCAACATGAATCACGTGTGACTAATCGCGCTTCGTTAAGCTCAGCTATTCTGTTAAAACTTCTGCCAATAGATGAAAAGAATACTTAGACTTATTCAACAATAATGAGCCAAGCGTTTTATGGCAATAATTTAATTCCACGCCATGATGTCATTCCGAAGATTATTTATAGTCAATAATTTTTACCCTATCTACGCATATTGTTTTACAAGAACCGAATTATATTCATAATTCCAACCAGTAAAACCAGTGAAAACGTACTACAAATTCATTTCATTAACATTAAACCATTCCTTTCATGTTATTGAATCAAAGAACAGTTAATTTATTGAAATTAGTCTAAAAAATAATTCGACATTCTAAATATCATCAAATACTCGGCTTTAATAATGATCACACTATTTTACTTCCTTCGGCTTCCAAGTGATCAGACCCTTCATCAAACCTTCTCCTGAAAAAGTCTAGTCTAGATGGTAGACTCGATACCGAGTCGTCTAGGTAGGTACCACCGCAGTGCCAGATATCGTCCCGTGAAACAGGAGTTACGCACTTGTGTTTCGGGATGAGGGCACTGTAGCTAGTGACATCCCGGGTATAAGAGACCTAACATCTGTTGTCTCGGGTGTCGGACGCAGTGTGGCATTGATGGAGAATAATTACTGACTATCAGTTGTTATATTTCTTTCAATGCCACTCTGTCATGGGCGGGCATATAACTTACCATCAGGCGTCTTGACCGTCCTGTACACTCTGTAACATAAAAACAAAAAAAAGTCTACTGCTGAACGAAGGCTTCTCCTAATGACTTACACGCGTCACTTTCGCTACGTGCATTACGCACTGCATTTATATAAAATCCCATTAATGCGTTCGTTCACTTCTTTAACAAAGTTCATCATGTGACCGTCTATAAATTAGCCAAAATAGATTTACTGCAAACAAATGAAATAACAATATCATTAGTTCCATCAGAAGAACTCTATAAATATTTAAATCAGAAAACTAGAGTCAGTGATCGCTTCGAGTACTATGGCGAAGTGACACTAATCTTACTATTAACCAAACTTCATAAAAACTGTATACATTAGTCACGTTTAAAGATATAATATGGTAACAAAGAAAACTATAAAAATCTGTTACTTCGCATTTCAATATTTAAGAGAAAGACAATTTCGAACTGAGGTGTTACCAAGTTATTGTTACCTACTTAGTTATAATTTTTCCAGTTATAATTATTCAGTTAGTAACATGGCAATTTACGAAGTCTAACGCTATTTGCATAACATTTACGTACTAACATCCATATGTTTTGCATTAATGTAGCAAACGAAAACTCTTTTGTCTTTCTATTTTGACAAGTTTGTACAAGTGTGCGTCTGTGTAACTTATGACTCTTATGACAGTGTTCTATTATTTAAGGTTTGATAGAAGCTTGTTTTAATCTAAGGACTAAAAAAAATATATAATTAAAAAAACAACAATTTTAGTCCGGTACCTGTCCGGTTAGCTATAGAACATTTTTAAGAGACATCGCGGGCTAGTGAGGTCATCTTGAACGATATAGTCGAACAAATTCCCTGAAAGCCATTCTCCACCACGAAATGTAAGTTCTATTGAAGATTCACAAAACATTATGAAGTTGGATTAATAACTATAGTACCTTAAAATCCTGTATATTTTTAAGAGCAATATTTTACTACCTATCGAGTGCAAGTTTTAATTGAACGCTTTCTGAATAATAGTGCGCAAACATTCCTTTGTAATCACGTTCGTAGAAAACCTATATTTGCAGCGCTGGTGACGATTTTTTGTGCATTCGAGTCTGCGGCGTACAACTTATTTGAATTGAGGTGCAGAAAGTTTTCGCCGCAAATTTTTTTCATACTAAAAAACAAACGGTTTTCAAGTATATAATAAGTTATAGTTATTTTATCAACTACAATCCGGTTGACAATATGACTATAACTTCGATCATGTTTTCGGCAGACTTATGTATGTAAATGTATGGAGATATAGAGATTGCGACTAAGAATTAATAAGAAGCAAACTAAAAGCTTTTGTTTCTCATTAATTCTAAGTATATTTACCATTAGGCAAAACATTATTGCCTAATGGTAAATAACACCACCACCCATGTACATGAAGGATGTCATATCGTATCGCTCTAGTAGCAGTAGTCCGGTTGTTAGTCCAGGTAACCGGACTTGCAATAGTTCGGTTCCAACTGAGCACCGGACTATATCGCTCACGAAATTATAATTTACAAAAAGTCATTTAATATTAGATAAAACAATTCATTCATCTTACAATGTGAAAACGTTAATAACAAAAACATACTATTTCCACTCTAATCGACAATAAACTATAACATTCAATACGTCATTTCGTTTTAACACCTTTAACCTCGATCCTCATAAGACTTGTAACATGTTTATCATTAATTTACATGTACAAATATAGCTTTTCCACTAGGCTTGCGATAAACATACACAATAACCGGCGGCCTGCACAATAATGCGTGTGTAATGTGCATTATCGCAAATGCTCCGCGCGTCGCCCACCGCTATAAATAGACTTCTATACATACTACGCACTATCAGCAGCCGACTCAATATTAAAGCATGTTAATCATATTTTGAAGTTACAGTAAATATAACGACAAGAGTAAAGATTTCGATCATCGAATAATGTTTGTACTTGATTGATATTCAAACATATTCTACCATTATTGTGTTAATGTCATCATATCAGCAGAGAAGCTAGAGAAACTTAACTTACTGTAAAAAGAAATGTTGAAATTAAGCGTGAAGCCTGTATTATGGGTACTAAACAACGGATAAACATACTTATATTTTTTTTAATAATACACACATATTATACATAGAAAATCTGGCTATTTTCTGTTATGTTCTGTTTAGACATGTTCATACACACAAATGTTTGTACTGCCCCGGGCGATCCCCGGATCGAACCCGGAACCCTAAGCGTAGCAGCCGACGTCTCAACCGCTACACCAATTGGGTCGTCAAAAGTATAAGAGATCTCTTTTTTTGATACAATATAAAAATGACAATCAGGATAATCTTTAGGTACGAAAAATCATAAAATTGAAAGCTTAACCAGTAGCTTTTAATATTGAACAAAAAATTTAAGGGATTAAACTGAAATAAAAATAATCGTTTACTTTTGTCCTTAACGCCTTAGTTACATTATTGACAGGCAGACTGAGGTAACAAGCGTCTGAAAAAAATGATTTTGAAGTTAAATCTTCATGCCTGTCGCTAATAGTAACGAAGTTTCGTGAATATGCACTGACTACCTCAACAATGTTGTAGTTTACAGAAAACTTTCAATATACGAGTACAAACAACAACAACATAGTAAACAACCAAGCTTAAATAAATGCATACATCCAAATCCATCCAAAAGTACCAACAATGATTAAGAATGTAATGTTGCCAATATCTGTATAACAGGACGCGTGCCAAGAATCGAAATGATCTCGTGACTGTCTGTAATAAAAGAAAGTAGAATTGATAAGATAAAAATTGATACAAATGTAATGCCAAGTTGACCAAAGATTGATGTAGAGCAAGTTTTATTTACTTCACGTTATACCCATTGGAAAAAGTATAATACTGAAAATAACTAAATACTATTGATTAACAACATCCCATTACTGACCACTAACAAAACGATGAAAAACATTATCTTTGGCAAGGCTCTATGCAGTTGTTATTATTCTTTGTAATTATGGGCTGAACTTCAAAACATTTGCTCGCTTATAATTGAGATGTTGACTTGCTTCAAAATATAATTAAAACGCTCATTATTATAAATGTTATGTTCAACTTATTGCAGTCTACTGCTGGACATAGGTCACCGCAGTCACCAGATATCACTGTGCTCAAAGACTTTTTAAGCATTGCGAAAATGTTGACGTTTGGAATTGTCGAATGCCACAACAATGAACAAAAGCCTACATTTTCTGATTTCCCAGCAACAAATACTATCTTAATCGTACATCTCTAGATTTCTCTCGTAAAGAGTAAAATATCCTATTATCACTTGCATAATTTGTCGTATCGTACGCAGCGCGGTGTGCTATTTATAGGTCTTCCTTCCGTTGCGACGATAGCGCACCGACTGCTATAATGATTGTTTTGCAGAAATTCAAAATGGATATGCCAGGCATCCTTTTGAAATCAATGCTCACATTTTTACCCAAGGACATCTGTGTACCGACATTGTGTGACTGTGTGTCATTTATTTCGTTTAGTCATGTATCTTAAGCCTACCTACTCTTTTTCGAAGCCCTACATATATTTAACGCATCACTTATTATCGTCCAAGTTTGGGCAGATCCAAAAAATACGGTCAACGGAACGGTTTCCGATGATTTATTTTACCTATAATCGTTGTGTAATAAAGAAAGAATTCTTATTAATTTTTATTATATTATTCATTTACGTATTTTAGTCAGTATCTCCTTGTGACGGTCTTATTTTTTTTAACTGGATACAATCCATTACTTTAATGGATTGTGTTGTCGTTTTAAGCTAAGCGCCATCTGCGCTCGGTACTAGCCCAGTAAAGATGTAGAGTCCATCTGTGGCCAATAGAAGTATTGGATGGTGATGTGATTATAATTTGGTATACTATAGACGACTTAAGCTATGTACTACTTAGTGGGTGTCTGCTTATTCGCATATTTTAATTAAACTTATCAAACGCGTAACTATTATGGTACGAAATTGTAAAGATTGAGACGAACGTGCACGCAAAAACTGGCAGGGTAAACTAGAATACGTAAGCATCTCTTGAATCCTAACATAATACTTGTACAGTTTTAAGTCACGTTACTACGTGACGTAACTATTTTCTGTGCAAAATTATAATTTATAAGCGCCAGCCAAGTCATCTAATAGTTAGCGTTACCGCCCACGATAATCCCGAAATAAACACTTATGTATCGTCGCTATATCGTCACGTGAATATATATGTATTGTACATCCTGTCACGTCTTACCCCGTTTATTGACTGGGTATATTATAAAAAAGTATTGAACACAAAATATAAATATATATTTTTTTATATACTCGAAAGTTATTTGAAAAAAGCATGACAATAATACAAGCCTCGTTCAAAGCTTGTAATTCATATTAAACACTCATTTAACCACTAATGTGGGGATAAGTAACGTTTTTAAGGACCTACTTATAGCAAAGTTCCGTGTTGAACGAACATTTAAATTCGTAATTCTTGTTAATTCTGCTTTTATATCTTACTTTTTTAATAATTTTGAATTTAATATTGTTTTCACTATATAGTGTAAAAAGTATTTACAATTTTGGATAGTATTTTATTATATTGTGAACCTAGTTGTAAATTGTATTTTTAGTTCTTATTTATACATGTAATGATTGCAATTCTAAAGACTCACTCTACAAACAATTTTGTGGGTCTTCCTATGTATATTTTTTATTATATATTATTCGCAACAAAATGTATCCAAACATGGACAAAACAACTGCGTCGCGACTCTTGCCTGACTAAAACCGATAAGCCGAAAAGCTTTCGGATCAATGAATCGAAAAATAAGAACTTAGTCAATAAGAAAATATATATTTACTTTCTGCGTAATTTTCTCAGGCCTTGAATTGTATCAACTTTGTATGGTCGAAGTCAAAATCCATTTATTCAAATTAAGCATACAAAAAGCATGATTTCACCCTGTATAAAGCTAGATAGAAAGCGCCTAGCACTTTACATGTCCTAGAAACCTTAACTTAACCGTATTATTGACTTAACTTGGCTGAGAAAATATCAAATGTGGTTCTCACTCTGGGTCCGAAGCTCGAATATGCTCAGTAAACATAGGTCCTCTCTGTACTTTAGCACCCATATCACAGGCTTATTGGGGCTAGCCCCAAACTGTGATCTAGATGGCGCTGTGTGAATGTTAGTGGATATATATTTATTTATTTATTCTATCCATAAACATATGTAATGTGCAACTCTCCGAAATAGGTGGTAGACTTGGTACTGAGGTGTCTAGGTAAGTACAGTACAGCAAACTTTAAATTGGTGTATTGTACTCGTAGCCGACAGTTGCCACTCACTACCGAATCGGTTATTTTAAACAAATTAAAATATAAAATACAAGGCTGTTGCAAAATTACCCATATTCCACACGTCACGTGGGCTGAGCGTTGGATTTAGATGCGGAGGTCGTAGGTTCGCGTGAGAAGACTGCATATTGAAAACCACTTTGTGCGATTTTTCCCAGTTTGGTTAGGACATCGCAGGCTGGATCATGAAACGATGACTGTCCGAAAAGAAAAACGATTCGGAGGTTCTGTATCTCGGAGGGCACAGGCTTATATCCTACGACGGTAGTCATTATTACCCACTAATTTGCATTGGACCCGCGTTACGGTTCAATCTTGCCATAGCTATGCAGCGCGGTAAGACCGGTGCCCTGAAGTGATATTTCAAAGGCTAATGATGATGACACATGTGATAAGATCAACATACTCTTGTCCAACCTCGTACGTGGCCGCACGAAGCGAACGTGCACCCGAGTGCGTACAGACGGTCACGCACGTATCTCTTGGCATCGTCACCGGGTTTTTTTGCACTATACTATATAGTACTGTCAATGCTTATTTTTATTGCTCATGCGAAACGACTTGAAAAACACGGATTTAGGTCAAATGGGACTTACACGAGGGAGTACTACAGGGAGAGACAAGCAGTATTATAATAGCATGACTTTGTACCAAGGCACAAGTCATCAATGCTGTGAACCCTACTTCGGAGTCAATAGCGTATAATATGGTAATGATAAGGCTGCTCGCTAGCTTTTTTTTTGTTTCATTTACCCTATATTATTTAAACTTGCAACTTTGTTCTTGTCGCTTATCATATTTTATGTGTTCCTTTATTATTTGTGAAACTCAATATGGCTTAGTTTTTACGTCTATTAATATTTAATTTGGTGAAATAAATGTACCTTCTATTTTATTTTCTTACAGGCTAACATTGTTGCCATATACTTACAAATTCTCGCTCGTCAATTTTTCTCTTTTCAACAAATTAACATATAACCTTACATATAATTTAGTACCATTCCCGTTTCACAATTTACAAATGAAATGGCATTTACAAACTGCTCACTTGCTTTAGCACCAGTGTGTAAACAAACAAAGATATTAAAGAGTAAGGGCCGACCCTGGCAGTTTGCCACCGATGCGCGGCGCCAGCCAACTCCTAATTGCTTTTACGTATTTCTTATAATTATTGTGTGAATACAAATTTCATATATAAAATACTATAATCTCTCTTCAACATATCGTAGTCCACCACTGGACATATTTCCCAATTTGCGCAAGATTAGCCCGCCCCCCGCTTTCTTATCCAGCCTCAAGCAGTGACCTTTCGCAAGTCTTCGACCTATCGGGCCGAAAGGGCATCCTATTCTATGCTTGCCAAGACTCCGTCTTTACCCCAGAACTCGTCTGCTCCAACGGCCATCAGTTATACGACAAACGTGATAGGCCCACTGCCATTTGAACATGCTGATCCAGCGAGCTGCGTCGGTAGCTTCGTTGTATTCCTCAACACTGCATCTGTTACGAGCAGGCGTTCAAGTATCACTCACCATTAAGTGAGTATACTGGTAGTCACGTTCATTGGTCTTAGCATTACATTTTTCAAACCAAATCAAAAGTTACAAGTTCATTGCCCTTTAGACGTAAATCAATTTAGGTTAAATTTGTCATAGTCAGGTTTCCGCACGACATTTTCTATAATTGAAGAAAATTATTGCTTTGAACTGAAAACACTTTCGACCAATAATTGCATTATTTGTTTAAGGTCAGCTGTACAAAATATTATTTCAATTGTACTACCCACTATTGACTTTTGTGTCACCTTAAAATCCATTTATCATTGCGTACACTGCACTACAGACGTATGAATTATGAATAAATGCATATATACAGAGCTATGAGCTCTATATTAAACTCTACAAATAGGTTAAAAATAAAATATAATCTCCGTACAGGTGACCGAAGATCTGGCAGCTACCTTGGACAAAGAATCAGTCTAGTAATTCAAAGGAGTAACGCTTCCAGTACTTTCGGAACCTTTCCTAAAGGGGAATTAACTAGCGCAGATGGCTCTCAGCCTTCAATTTTATCTGGTGTCTTTATGCTAGAGTATGAAAATTATTAATCTAATGGTAAGGATACTTTCTAAATACAGAGTTAAAATCAACATGACATAGCTAGAATCCGGCCAATTACATTTTTGCTATCGTTATATTAAAAAATGAAGACACATTAACAAGAGCGCGTTATTTAACAAAAACATCCCAATCCCGCAGCTCACCACAAGAAGCACCATAGTACACATTCCAGTTTCTTTACACAATTCACGTAGTCTCACTTTCCTCCATATAAAGAAGGCAAAGGCGGCTGTGTTTATTTTAAACAAACATCTTGCAGTCTTACAAGGCTGGCAGACGTAAGGGGAATACTTCACCTAGACTCCACACGTTATACCATTAAAACACATTGAATTGTTACATTTAAATATAAACATAATAGTCATCATCGGCATTAGTCATGTTTTTCCACTCTCTGGTGAAACTTTTTTTTTTAATATAATTATTCTTACTCTCGATTTACAGGAATAAACACTTGAAAATGTTTAACTGTATTTTTATATTAAGTGTACAGGACGATCAGGCCGCTCACCTGACGGTAAGTGATACGCCTGACCATAACAGAGCGGCATCGAAAGAGACCATAAACTGATAGTTGTTATTCTCCGTCAAGGCAGCAGTGCGCCCGTCACCAGAGACAACAGATGGTAGGTCTCTTCGGCCCATAGGAGCCAAATCAGTGTGCACCATTTTTATGGGTCAAGTGGAAAACAATGAGAACCAATTTTTTAGAGGTCCGATTGTGAACAAAACCTTGGTGTGTGTTAACAACTAGGTATCATCCTAACCGGAGACCGATTTGACGTCCCTTTGAAGCACGGAATAATCTTTCTTTCAAAACGATACAGTCCGCAATGTCATTACCAAACTGGGAAAAATCGCACAAAATTACTTTAACGATGCAGTTTCCCGCGAGATTTTGACCTCCAAATCGATGACCATTAGGTGGTCTTATGCTGCACTTTTCGAATCCTGGGATTCGAACTCTCGGAGGCGACGTCAATTGGTTTCCGGTTAGGATGATACCTAGTTAGTTAGCACACACCAAATCTACTAAGATGACTGACCGCCATCTCTTAAAACAATATTACTTCGCCTTTTTGTTACCAAAATGCTGTCGTATCAATATAGTAATACTGTAAATGCCGTATAACTTTTCAAACTTTTTTTTTTAAATAAAATAAAATTTCAATGCATCCAAGTAAGATCGACCTTTCATAGCTAGAGGCTAGACATAAACCTGAATACACTAGGTGCAGTCGCCGTCTATAAATGGACACAGCATTCGCACTGCGTTGTTATGCAATTGAATGCACTAGGCCCTAGCAATTAGCGTTCACATCTTAAGTGTGGAAAGTGATTCTAATTGTGGCCAATGACACAATGCTAAAATTCTTTGGGAGCAATTGTATGTAGTTGTACGTTCTTAAACACGTTATCTTATGTATAGATATTTATTTGTATTTTTGAATCTGATCTGTGACAATCTTATCTCACTCTTACTCTCATCTTAAGTGTGGAAAGTGATTCAAGAAGGAATTATGGAAAAGACTCTGGGTAAAAGTCATATCTGCCTTCGTATTTTAAACATTGAGTTAAGATTGATCCGGGGGTGGTGGGTTTGAATCCCCCAGAGAAACAAAAAGTGAAAGGATCAAATTTCAGGCTAAATCATCTAAATGTCTAAAAACTATGTTTCCGTTTTACAGAGGACACGCTAAACTATCAGTCTCCAAGAATCTAAGTATGGCAGTCATCAACTCCCTCAAATTCGCATTGGCCCCGCATGGTGTGGTTACGGCTTCATCTCCCCGAAGCTATGCCATGCGGGAAGACCTGCGCATTGCACTACATATATTATAGTGGATTGCACCACTTCTCCCTCGTTTGAATTCGTTTGTCCAGCAGTGAACTACTGGGCTAGGTCATAATGATTACATCATTAATAAAAATCTATAAATGTCTATGAAAGCAAAGAGAAGAATAGAATAATTAGCAGTGGCATTAAGTCAGGATTCTGCAGAAATAGTCAATATAATTATTCGTAAATCAACTAACTTAGTTACTGTGATAGAAAAGAAATTTAGAGTGAGGCATGACTCCGACAAACTATTTACCTTAGAATTAGTTACTTTTTAACGAGCAAAGATTTTGTTACTTTTTGTGTGATGCTTCTTACAAACGGTTCCCCTGGTGTTAAGTTTAGTAACATCGCTACCAAAACTATAACTCGTACAATTATTGTACATCAAATCATATTTAATGAAACATAGCCTTCCAGTATAAAAAACATTACTGTATTGGAATTTAAGAAGAATTCAATAGATTAACGGCATCTAATGGCAATGTTTGACACGGCTATAAATAAGTTTGAAACGAGCACTTAAGGCTCCGATACTATGCGGCAGAACTTGATTTCTACTTTGGTACACTGTGTATTTTTATTTTATTTGTTTAACAAGAAGCCCACCTGGTTTTACGTAGCACTTGACATCTAAAACATTCTAGTGATCCTATTAATTAAACCACTTTGTTTCCTCTTCCTTCAATGATAACATTGATAACCCAATATGGGTACTAGAGGTAGGATTTTAGTAAATGGTGTGAAATTCTTGTCTAAATTTAGCTAAATATTCTGTACAATAAAGAGTCCCAAGTAATTTTATAAAGGTTTCGTTTTACACACAAATATAGCAGGTTAAGGAATATTGGGGATAACTCGTAAAATTGAGAAATGTGAAATGAATCTTTGAACTTAATTTGTGTATTTATAATATGTACTATCTGCAATCATTTTATATAAATATATTCACATTTGAGAGTAAGTATTGTTACTTTGATGTTTTATATTTTTTTCTTTTAGGGTTCAAATTGAAGATCGTTCTAAATGCTCTATATTGCAATTTATATTAATACAGATTTTAAAAAATTCAATTACTATCATATTTTCTTCTATTGACCTCGTCCATGAGCATTAGGTTATGCGGCGCCTTAAAAGGTTGTTTATCACATTGAAGTAAGCAACCGGTTCCACGCAAGAGGAATTCAAACCTTTGCACGCTCTACTTGGGGCCCGCGCACTTCACTACCGTACTTGGTTACTACTACATTATATACTAAGGCCCGTATATTAGAACGAGACTCAAACATTGATCTTTACTTAAATAGAGTTAGAAACGGATGCTCCTATTTATCGTATATAAAGTAAGATAAATAAATATCAACTGACATTTACACAGAGCCATCTAGTCCCAAGTTGAGCGTGAAGCCTTTATTATGAGAACTAAACAACGGATAAACATACTTATTTTTTTTTGTAAATACATACATATTATACATAGAAAACACCCAGACCATTACAAACAGACATGTTCATGCACACAAATGTTTGTACTGCCCGGCTTTCGAACTCGGAACTCTTGGTGTATTAGTCGACGTCTCAACCACTACACCAAATGGGTCGTCAAATAGCGTCGCATAGCGCTATCCGTTTCTAACTCAATTTAAGTAAAGATCAGCGTTGAGTCTCGTTCTAAAATACGAGCCTAAAAAGCGATACGTGAAAGTGATTTTGGATTATTTTATTTTCATAGAATACCAGCGCTGCCGTGGCTACTCTTGATAATTGAAAATTTTATGACCGCATAATGTATGATTTGATGACACACACGGCAGCCTTCGCCGAGGCGGGGCCCTTTTGACCATATTTAATTATAATACTCCTGCTATGGTTTTAATCCGTGTATCTATGTATGTAATCTTTTAATTCTTCTTTCACCCATTATCGCTAATCACGCAAAAGTCGTATTGTTTCTTCGGTCAATATATGTTTCTTTCTCTTTCTTATTTTTATATTACTTAAGGTTGTTGTGTGCTCGATGGCGTTGTAGCTCACCACAACGTTTTCGGTTAACGATCGCAAAAGCTAAGCAACTATCACAACGGTCGAAAATTGGATAGATTATTATTTTTTTATCAGAAGTTGTACAACCCCGAATGACAACGAGTAAGTTGCAAACCTGAAAAAGGGTGAAGAAAAAAGGGAAGATAGGGAGGGACGGTTAAGGGAAATTTAATACGTCAAAACTCAAAGAGTGCGTTGTTTGATGCCGGTTTACTGCGACACCGTGGTATCATTCCAGTCAAGCCGTAGCATGGCTCTCCTAAACTTTTGTTTATATTTAAAATTGTCAAATATTTAATTATAGTAAAGTTGTAAAAGCACAGGTGCTAAACCGGCTCGCATGAGTGGCGAAAGTGACTGCGCACGATCAGATATCAGTTGCACAAGCCATAGCTGTTATTGATAAAAACCAACCTTTATATGGTATAAATGATCTCGCCCACTACTTATAAGATATACACAATCACGTTTCATACTTAATCATTAACTCTCGCCGAAGGAATTATGGAGACAGTGAAATCCCTGTACATATCTGTCTGTGTAAGACATACCATCAGCAAATGACTGAGCTTCAATTCCTTTAAAATACGTAATATAATATAATAATAAATATAAATATCCACTAACATTAACACAGCGCCATCTAGCCCCAAGTTTATTAAGCGTGAAGCCTGTATAACGGATAAACATACTTATACACATTATTTTTTGTAAATACATACATATTAAACATAGAAAACTCCCAGACCATTACAAGCAGACATGTTCATGCACACAAATGTTTGTACTGCCTGGGGATCGAACCGGAACCCTTGGTGTTGCAGTCGACGTCTCAACGCAACACAAATGGGTCGTAACGGACATCAGACACTTTTTTTGTGTTTTCTTCAAGACAGTTCACAATCAAGGATTAAACATATATTCACATCGAATCCACCAACTATACACCTATTATACTCGCTTACATCCATCTAGTTAAATGGTTGAGACGTAATAACACCAAGGATTCCGGGTTTGATGCCGGGCAGTAAGAACATTTGTGTGCATGAACATGTCTGTTTGTATAGTCAAGATGTAATTACAACACCCATATATATCGTGTAATATTAACAAAAAAAAGTATATAAGTATGTTTATCCGTTGTTTAGTATCCATATTACAGACTAATGCTTAGTTTGGGCTAGATGGCGCTGTGTGTATCAGTAGTATTTTTATTAACATTACGTCGTGAACATTCTTACCGTCACACTAACATGCTGTTCAATAAGTGTTCCTTGAAAGCAACGTTTGTATTCCACAATAGTTAACTGCTATCTATTTTTACACTTATTACAAGGTGCTCTTTACATGTCTTACATCATACAGAGCATCAATTATACGCAGTTCATAAACATACTTCACTTGGGTATGCGTTGTGCATCGCGTTTGTTATATAATCTTTGTCTTGAGATAAAAAAGTAAAATGCAGTACATGTGACTTTATATATATAGTCTGTTATCAATGTCTGAAAAACTGAAAGACTTAAACCACAAACTACTCAGCATCGTCATAAGTAAAGTTTTTCATGCAAAGTACGCTCCATGGTGATTTTAAAAAGTTGTTAAGTAAACCAAATGAGCAATTTGCTCACCTAATGAAAATTAATACGCCTACCCATGACAGAAGAAGAGCTCAAGAAAAGGTATGACTGTCATCAGGGGTGATTAGGTCTTAGTCATTCACGCGGGCCAATGCGGGTTGGCGGACTTAACGCAGAACCCTTGAATCCCTTCGTAGGCGTACACAGGTTTCCTCACGATGTTTTTTCCTTCGTCGTAAGAGCGTCGGATAAACGTACATATAATTTCGAAAATTCCAAAATGAATTGGTACGTGGCGGGATTTGAACCTGCACCCTCCACATCGGAAGGCAACAGTCAACACCAATGAGCCATCGACGATCTTGGTATGACTATATATACATTATTTTCCAGCAACACTGCCAAGCACCCATCCCACGAAAACTCATAAAAAAGAGTTATTAGTCTCATAAAAAGTCCAATATGTTTAAAATTTCTCTCATATGAAATCCATTCGAGCAAAATCGCACCCACAGACATCAGAATATACATTAGACTGGACAAGCCGCCAAGTTTATAGGCAGTCCCAGTGTCGCAATTTCTTTTCGGTTCTTACCTGTGAAAAGTTATTATATTTCTTGGTAAATTTACTGATTCATTGCGATGATGGCATGTTACAATTACACAGGATGGCATTTTGGAAAAAAACGGTAATTTCTTCTAATATTCGTGCGTCTTGACTCGTCTCACTTGTCGCACTTTAAACGCGGCTTGCCCCCATCTCCTGTATTGGGAAATCTGTGGTCGCACCCTTAACATTAACTTATTCCATGTTCTTAGGTTCTTTGTTTCTTTAGCAATATTTCATAAAAGTCCCTATTCCATTCATCAAAAGTGTGAGCTCGTTTTGTTTAAAGTTTCTCTTATTCACAATATACACACGCAAAGTCGCGGTACAAAAGCTACTTACATCATAAAAACCTTGCCGTTATCAGAAGTCCAGACCTCTTTTATAACTTGTTTGGTATTATAAATAGAATTCGACTACAGATGATAATAGTTAAGACTTTGTTCTGTGTATATAAGTGTATCAAACAGGGTCACACATTATCTAGGAACGATTCGGAGTTTTATGTGTACCTAATATTATTTATCTTTAGTGTGTTTATTAAACATAAAATTAATTGAAACACTTAATCAAAAATGGCTACTATCTCGTTTATAATAGTAACGTTAATTACATAAAATCGTTTCAAAGATAGGTAGTGCCTAAAATTTATTTTTGTTCTTCCAAAACTAAACAGCGCAGCGGCTACAGAAAGATTACGCTGTAACGACTTAATTTTTGAAAATGATTTCTTCGAACAATTCTATCGCCGGGGACATCTTTACATACAACTGTAGTAGTATACGGTCACTAATGTTAGTACTAAACATATCAGTAACTTAATTAACCCTTAGCTCATAGTCAATAAAAATACAAATAACAATCCCACTTTATTAAAATGTAAATTTCCATATCTGCATAAAAAAACCCTAGACACTTCTGCCCTTTAATGGTCTCCCGGAACACTCAAACTTGTTGCGACTTAAGATCGTATCCAACATTGACCAAACCGGGTACTTTTCAATGAATTTATTAAGTGCAGCCTGCGAGGTCGTCAGGTATAGAACACGGGCATATTTTAAGCCGTACATATTAATTGAATGTGGCATTTCAAAATTAAACAAGATCAAGGCTCAGATTAATTTTATTTGTCAATATGATACAACTGTCGCCTGAAGGTAGGCTAGTGATTCCAAAATGAAATAATTATAATAAAACTTAAAGTTAAAAAGTTGTCTTCTCAGGAAATAGATATAAAAAAAGTATCCGGTTATTTCTCTGTCTACCTATCTGAAGACACTGTAGTTAATGGGTCAAGCGGATACCAAGCAAATATTATTCTAGGGGTCATGGGTCCGAGAGTGGACAAAAAACCTGAAAGATACCTTAACCTTCCATTAAAGGTGTTCTTCACAGAACCCTGGGCCTACAATAAGCATTAAAAATATAGCCACAGAATTGCAATTTTTTCAGCCAGATATATAATTGTGATTAAAGTGCCTATGGAGACGACCAGCCATCATCACCATGTACGCTACATCACATCCACTGCTGAACATGGGCCTCCCTCAAAAACCCGACTGCCACCGGTTGAGTGCTATTTGCATCCAAAGCTTGCCCGCGAGCTTTTGTATGCCGTGTATTACGAAGACAAAATTATTTAAACGGTCCGCAAAAAAGTATTGCCATCGGCTACTAACAACCTTTTTTACCCAAAAAGTAGTAAGAAGTAGCTAAAGTCTCCGCCAAAAATGTTCGTTTAAAAAGTCAGTCGCGTTTTGGTATTTTGGCCCAAAAACAATCTTACCAATCTGTTCGCGTTTTTTTTTTTTTTACATAAAAAACATGGCCGCCTGTTAAAACAAAGAGAAGCAAGAAAAAAGAAACTACAAGTTTCTTCAATAGTAGCTGTCCAACAACGAAATAAAGATCTAGCTATAAAGTAGGTAGCTAAGTTGGCATCACTATTCTCAACCTTAACACGACCTTTTACGCGGTCGCAATCTGGTTAAACTATACGTTATCAACTTTCGCCATGTATTTCGGTACCCATTGCCAACTGCGTCAATAATAACATAATAAAGGACAAGCAATTAGATGTTCACATAGTATATAAATAAATGTAATATCAGTGCCAAAAGTTTGGCCACCATTGTGATAGAATTATACAAATTTATCAATCTTGTTTACGGGCGTGGTCACTAGTGCCGTTTGTCGGGGGTAGTTGGGGAAACAGTGACTACACGAATATATTTGATTTCTCTTCAACTTATCGCAGTTCACTGATGGACGTAGGTCTCCCCCATTTGGCGCCAGAAAACGGTCCTCCGCTTTTCTCATCCAGCCCCCACGAGCGACATTTCGTCGTCGTTCGTCGTCGGTCCATCGGACCGGAGGGTGTTCTATGCTACGCTTGCCAAGACGCGGTCTCCACTCCAGAACTCGATTGCTCACTCCATTGCCATTTAAGTAACTTTAAATTTATGAACCAATCCCGCAGTCAGTGTCCATGTCTCACATTTGTTTAATATTAGGTGTAGAGTCAGTGGCTTGGTTGTTGGATTGTTGTGGACTGTTGCCTTACGATCCGGAGGAAGCCTGTTCCAGTCTCTCGTCACGTAACAATGTCATTTTTAATTATATTCCGATTATACGACGCTCTTATGGTGAACAAAACACCATGAGGAAACCTGCGCTTACTTATAAATGGTAGTCGGCCAAACTGCACTGGGCCCAACTACTGCGTATACATCCTCCCGTGCCCCTCAAAGGAGACTTATTAGAGCTGATATAATGATGAATTTTTTGATTATATATCAAACCTATATATACTTGTATATGGTTGCTATATATATATGCTACTTATATTATATATTGATTTTAAAAAAGCTTTAACCTATGTCAAACGGTAAAACATATTAATAAACAAAAATAATGAAGTCCTGAAAGACTTCTTATTAAAATAAACATAAAAGAAACAAAAATAATATCGTAATAATATTATAATAAAAAGCGGCAATGAACTGATAAAATTCGCTACAAATGCAGTTTGTACTGAAACGTCAGCACGAGACTTAGTATTTCCTTGTAATGTTTATTTACAAGTGAACAGCATAAAAGATTTCAAACAAGTTGGAGGAAAAACCCAAATGCAAAAAAAATATGTTTAAAGAATCTAATTTTTGGGCAAAAGTAATAAAGATGCGACCATAATGTCGATTGGCATTATCTGGGGGTTTACCGCTTCTCGTAAACAGTATTAATATAATATCGTCATCATATTTGTACCAGAAAAGGCATAAATAATACTATAATTAATCAAGTAATATATGACAACCCATTTGGTATTTCGGTTAAGACGTTGACTGCAACAACGGGGTCGATCGGGGTTCGATCCGCGGGCAATACAAACATTTGTGTGCATGAACATGTTTGTTTGTAATGGTCTGGGTGTTTTCTATGTATAATATGTATGTATTTATTAAAAAAAATGTATATAAGTATGTTTATCCGTTGATTAGTACCCATAACACAGGCTTCACGCTTAACTTGGGGCTAGATGGCGCTATGTGAATATCTGTAGATATTTATATTATTTATTTAAAATTATTGTAATCATCGTATTGCACATTATGATTCAGATGCAAGTCGATGCACTGATGCGATAGAAGTACTCGGTTTAGTCAACAAATACGTTTGATTCGATTACTATGACGCATTGGATAAGATTGTATGGTATGGCCGTTTTACAAAGCGGCTTTAGCTAATATCGTCTTCGAGATCTCGTGATAAAGATATATTATTCATCTGGGGCGTTACCGCCATCCCTTAAAACATTATGATTATAAAAAACGTTAGCATTTTTGTACCAGTAAAAACGAAGTAATATTATTGTAATACTGTTTTTAGTCATGACAGTAAGTCCCCAGATGTCACTATCATTGCAGTATTGTACGTGCACTGTAGATACATCATATTCAACCTATCGCAGTCCACCGCTAGTCACAGGTCTACGCCATTTTGCGTCAGATTTGCGGTCCTCCGCTTTCCTCATCCAGCCTCCACCAGCGACCTTTCGCAAGTCGTCGGACCATCGGGCCGGAGGGCGACCTATGCTCCACTGCAGAACTCGTCTGTTCCACAGGCATTTGATCTGCGACATACGTGACCAGCCCCAGTTTAGGTACATACAACTGCCCTAATGCTTTTATGCGAATCGTCCCCTAGCAATGTTGACCACTTTCACAGGCTACTCGCCGTTTCAAACTAGAAATCGACCCACCTATTTCGGGGCCATCTAAGATTTAAGTATCATTAATATCTGAAGTAGGCCTCATACGGATAGCACTGATTTATATGATTACTAGAGAAAGCAGACAAGAAAATGGGCGCATGACTAAACTAAATAAAGACAGTTAGATGTAGAGTTTTAGGTCAACTCTGTTATAAAATAAAATTTCTGCAAGCGCGAAAACAGCCGATNTGTTTTTAGTCATGACAGTAAGTCCCCAGATGTCACTATCATTGCAGTATTGTACGTGCACTGTAGATACATCATATTCAACCTATCGCAGTCCACCGCTAGTCACAGGTCTCCGCCATTTTGCGTCAGATTTGCGGTCCTCCGCTTTCCTCATCCAGCCTCCACCAGCGACCTTTCGCAAGTCGTCGGACCATCGGGCCGGAGGGCGTCCTATGCTCCACTGCAGAACTCGTCTGTTCCACAGGCATTTGATCTGCGACATACGTGACCAGCCCCCAGTTTAGGTACATACAACTGCCCTAATGCTTTTATGCGAATCGTCCCCTAGCAATGTTGACCACTTTCACAGGCTACTCGCCGTTTCAAACTAGAAATCGACCCACCTATTTCGGAGCCATCTAAGATTTAAGTATCATTAATATCTGAAGTAGGCCTCATACGGATAGCACTGATTTATATGATTACTAGAGAAAGCAGACAAGAAAATGGGCGCATGACTAAACTAAATAAAGACAGTTAGATGTAGAGTTTTAGGTCAACTCTGTTATAAAATAAAATTTCTGCAAGCGCGAAAACAGCCGATGACTCGACATATATGCCACTCGGAATTAAATTCCCCACACGAAATGCGGAAGTCATCGTAGCCGAGGCGCGTTATAATTTCTGTCAAAGGAATTCCGGTTTGACGTTAACATAGAATACGCCCGTTCTCAACTTTGTTCCCGTGCCTTAACTGTGAATAAATGCGGGTACTGAAATAATGTACGTTGTGATAACTTATTTTCGGCATGACGTAAGGAACCCTACGGAACAAATCCAGAAGCAACACGAAGCCATGCGGAGGGCCGGATATCTGGCGCAAAATAGGGGAGACCTATGTCCAAGAGTGGATTACGATGGATTGATGAGAGAGAGAGAGTGAGTTTACTTAAAGGCCACCTAAAATTAAAAATGTATTTCAGAACGTCAATTTAATGGATTTGCAAATATTGAAAGGTTGCTTTACATTGAAAGTCAAAAATGTCCAATTGTACCAATGTACAATTTAAAAAGTAACATGTTTTTTAAGTATATGCCGCGCCCACATTCTTTATCAAGGATGTGCCAAAGGAATTTGCAAATCCATATAAACTAGCCTGCAAGTGCGAAAACATGTAATGACTACACAAATCGCGTCCGCAATGCAACGACTGTGTACGGAAGCGCTCTCATATAAAATGTTCACTGCGTGACACACCTGCCCTCATTAGGTCTGCGCTGCGTATTGTTTGTGCCAAATTGATTCGAGCTTACAATATATCGATAGGTTTATCAAACATAAATCTTTTACATTCTTATGCTTAAACTTTACTGGAATAAATGTTATTTTATTCATTTTATCATTTTTTTATAATGTTTGGGGCTGAGAGCCATCTGTGCTTGCCACTTGTCCGGACAGACTGTCAAGATTATCCGTGGACAACAGCAAAAAGTCAGTACGAAAAAACATTAGAACATTTTCTATAAAAATTGGTCAAAATTGATCATCGATAACACAACCCAAAATCCTTCATGATGGGTTCAATTACAAAACTCAGCAATAACTGAATTCTCATATTCTAAATTAAAATGCAAAGAGCATGGTAATCATGTTCCTCGTTAAAAGGCAAATATGTAATGTTAAGCTCAAAATTTAAGTATAAGTAGTATTTGTGTAATAGTTAATTTTACCAAGAATATTATTTAACCAAGTGATATGCTTTTAAAAAGGATAAACAACTTATAATAGTACACCTTTAGAATGTACTATACTATTCCATTGATAACAAACATTAATTGTAATTGTCTATTCGTCAAGTAACACTGCGTTATTAATCTTACTACATTAAACGTAAACAAGATACTCAATGTCGGTTGCAATATTTATTGCACAGTACCGATAAATAGGAAGCTGCATTTGATTGGCTTGTCAATAAACATAGTACGCATTAAAACAGATTACCGACTCGGCCATGGGAGCCCGTGCCAATTCCTGGACATCTAGAAAAGTGAATGTAGCAATAAGCTTGTGTGATTCATCGAAATCATATTCGTATTTGCTACAGTTACATGTACCTAGTACCAAACTAAAACATTTCCTGGATACTGTAACGTATAAAGACGGAAGAAACTAATCCACGGAAATACTACGACAAAACGTTTCAATTTAAGCAACACGCTTTTTCATTTATCTTAGACACTACTAATTGCTTGGTATTCATGAATCAGATATCTACAACTTTAATCTACTATGATATCATTTCAGAAGTTATTCCATAAAGCAACTATTCATTTGACACTTTTACTTCATTAAAGCTTTTCGGAGATTGTAGAGTACTTTTCTGATCAAAACTCTTCTCTAGCCTTAGACGGTTCTACGTTAAGGGGCTTGGTTATTTAAAAAAAAAACATTATATTTAGACCAGAGATCTATATAGTATTATTAACAATATAACTATTTAAACTTTGTTAGTGGAATATGGTAAAACACATAATTCTGACAACAATTAATTTTTGACTATTAACTTAATTTATCTTAGTTAATACCTTAACTAAATTTAACTTAATTACTTTGCATTAGCAGAAAAGATCCAAAAATATGCTTTTTTAATGATATTTTTTACTATGTAGATTGAGTGCATCTCTAACCTACTACTACTACTACTACGAGTATTAAGTTGTCACGCATTGTCTCAACTGGTGATTCATTCATACCGGTTTCCCACACCTAGTTAATCGACAAACATTAGAAAATTCTAGAACACCATAATTCATTAATGTACTAAACTAATTAATCACTTCATGTTTGGATTGTAATATTAGGGCACGGAAAATCACAATGCGCTACCAGATAGCTCGTATTAGGTCAATTAGTTAGGTTTATTGACATACTAATTGTACAAGATAACGTATAGTCTAGTAGGCGTCAGGAAGTCGATGTAATAATATGTAGACACACATACAACAATATGGTAATAAGGTAGCACAATAAGTGTAATGTCTACGTATATAAATGGATGCATTTCGGATAGGGCTCCAAAAACTTCCTTCATAGGAAGATTTTTTGTCGGAGCCCCATCCAAGAATTTAAAAACCTTTTATTGCAATCAAATATTTTTTATTAATACATATTGCTATGGTTTATAAGACTGTCAAATAAACTTCCTATTTCGATAGGCATATCTTTCGAATTCATTGACGTTGAAATTCATTCAATCTATAATAAACCATATGCATCACGCATTTCTATCTGCGTTTATCGATACGTAATAACATCCCGTCTTATTCGTTCATACATCTAAGATGTCAAATATTATACAACAACAAGCATTTTTTTTATTTTTAAATCAATAACAGATAAACACATCCAGTGACGTATAAAAATACTTCTAATATATAAACTGCACCCTATACGGGTAAGGGTTCCCTTGGGCGGGAACGTTTAATGAGCTGATATTGCAAACGTACATAGGTGGCGGCGTTTAACATCAATTGAGCCGTTTGTTCGTTTAATACATAAAAACCCAACTAAAACAAGAAAAACCCTAGCGTCAGACTAACCCTGGCGCCTTTAATAAAGACGTAAACGTAAACGAACAAATTTACATAGACAGCGGTGTTATTTAAAATCAAATGAGCCGTTAATCCATTTAAAACGTAAAAGCCTATTAAAACAAGAAAATACCCTGGTGTCAGAGTTTTTAAATGGTCTACCGGCTTCTGTCGTAGTAGTAAATATTACTACAGCATTAACGTCATCTTTTATAATCAAAATATAGACTGGGTTGTCAAAATAGTATGGGATATTTTATATCATGAAAAATATAAATATAAACGTAAAGGTCAAACCGATATCTATATTTATACTTAATTTCTTATCACTTCACGCAACGACGATACATGTAAAGAACACCACATCCACTCTAATACGAATGACTAAGGTCTAAAATGGCCTGGCAAATCGTGACAAAACTAAAACAAAAACTAATTGCCAGGAAACCCACGTGATAAAGTTAGGTATTAAGAATGTCATATTACACTTGTTGTGTAATAGGCGTATGTTACGACTAGCTGTATTGGCAATGGGTTTTTATATTTGCATACGTGTCAGGGCTGGAGAGCCTTTGGTTAGATGCATGCTCCCAACGGTATCCTGCCAAATCTTAAGGCAATGGAACGTTCATCATCATCAGTTCATTATATTTCCTCACAAAAGGCCACGATCCTATCCGCAAAGGGCGTAAGTGCGGATTGGCCGACTTCACGCGCAACCTCTTCACGATGTTTTTCTTCACCGTAATAGGAAAGTCATAGCTGATTAAGTTTTCATTCTTATAATATAGCCAATCCGACTAGTATAGTTCAATAACTCGGAACGTTTCGCAGGATACCAATAACTATACACATCCTCGACTTTTTTCATCAGGAAGTGCGCCAATCTAATGCGTATCAGTGACAACAAACGGAGCCTGCTGTGCATCACATAAATCATATATTAAACATATATACAAGTAGACATAATAATACATAATTTCCCGTGATTTTATCTTCTGTAGTCCTACACGTATGAACATGCTTAGTGTGACTCCCAAAATCGCAGAATTACCTATAGGTAATTTAAAAGTATACCATATTTCAACTCGTATCTTTTTGAAATGCATTAAATAAAAACATTTCTATTATAGCTGTATTACCATTTTTCAAAAGCTATCAACGTAGAAAACTTTAAAATTAAATTACATCTAATTTATTATTTATTTATTCGTATGGCATTTTTATCTATGCCAAGCCGCTTCCAAAAACATGATTAACTCTTATAAATACAAGCGGATATATAAGTACTTCGCCCATTGGGCTGCGTAAGCATCAGGTGAGAGCCAACTAAGAGTTTTCAGTGAATTTACGGGTACAACATCTAATACTTACACTTTATCTATGTTTATCTAAACATAAACATTTCAAACCAAAAATTACCTAACGCGCGTTTTAAAAAAAAAACGCTTAATCACTGTCAAATTGAAAATAACAATTGATTGCCATTCCCAAACAAATTAAAGTCAATGACATGAATTTTTAATAACTCTAAAGATAACTATTGTAACAGAGGTCGAAGCGAGCATTCGCAAGTGATAAACGTTATAGTAAAGGATCCACGTGGAAAATTACCCGATACATGTTATCAGTTGCAATATTTATCAGGACGATAAACATAACAATTCATTTGAAAAGTATTATGTTGTCAATTTATTGCAAAATTGAGTTTAGCTTTATTAGAAATCGATAGTAAATAAGGGTATTATTTCTTGTTAAAGTAATAAGAATTATTTAAAAATGTATACTTGCAATAAATAACTTTATAAATAAGAAATCAATGAAGATGGCTTACTACCATTTTTTTTTGCAAAACTAATAGGTACGAATATAAAGAACAGTAGTTACGTGATTTTGATTTCCAAGACATTTAACAACTTATAAACTAGCCAAAAAACTTGTATTTCCCTATATTAAACTTGTGTAATAGCTTTGTGCTATGACTTTTTTTTATAAAATTATCTATCAATAATATAAAACGTAATATTATCGTTTCATCACGTCAACATTTGTTAGTATAATTTACAAAAACAAAATAAATGACAATACAAACAGGGTGGGGCAAGCTAGGGCGCTTGCCCCACCCTGGCTCTAACATATTTAAACAAAAAAATATAAACTGGAGGAGGGGGTATAGGTTTACTGTTGCCCTACCCTGAGCCCAAGAAAGGGTACGCTCAAAGCACAAATGGCAATTACATCACTAATGAGCTATCTATTACAGACAGCATTGGAGTAAAGTTAAGTTAGTATTAGACAAGGTGAAATGCCTAGTAGGTTAATGCATTCAACACGAAACACGAACCCGAAAAAACATAAGTTTATTCACTTATAAAAATGTATAACAATGAAAGGTGGCGCAAAACATCAAATTTAATTAAGCATAACAAATATTTAATGTTGCAGCACATCAAACATTCTCGAGCATATTTACATTATTTACGAATTTCGAAGGGTATAAAATTTTGTATACAAATATTTTATCATACGTCTGCACACCGAGGCCAATGCAATACATCTTTTTAAACTATAGGGGGCAATCGAACAAATGGTCCCCTTGGTGGTAAATGACACCGCGACCTTTCTATATTTACAATGCCAGAGGGCATTCGATTGCGTTAAGTTGCTAAAATGGTGGTGTGATTGTAGTAAATCGTTGCGCTTGGTTCAATCTATCGCTGTTTATTTCTTGGCATAAAACTTCTCTAGTTACACCAGATATTTCAGATTTCCTATATACCAAGTTTTCCTATGTACCAAGCAAGGTTGTCCAACGAACCGAAGGGTGTACAGAATGCAATCTTCACATCAATACTAATGTGCCTAATGATCATCACTCAATTTGGTTGCTTAACTATAACTGTAGTTATTTTACAAAAAAAAATACTAATCAATAGATCTTTAACTTTCCACAAGAGATCCATAACAAGTATTGATTTAATGTTGCTAATCTATACTAATATTATAAAGCTGAAGAGTTGTTTGTTTGTTTGAACGCGCTAATCTCAGGAACTACTGGACCGATTTGAAAAATTCTTTCAGTGTTAGATAGCTCATTTATCGAGGAAGGCTATAAGCTATATATCATCACGCTACAAGTAATAGAAGCGGAGCAGCAATGAAGAATGTTACAAAATCCGGGGGGAAATTTTCTTACTTGGAGATTTCGCTGCGTACGCTGCGTAAACGGTTAAAGTTTCGCAAAAGTCATGTATGAGAGTATTGTTACCCTTTTAAAGGTCTACAAAAAAGTCCGCGACAGCATATGTCTATATTTTAAGGTTAGCTCACTATAACATATTTTTTGCTAAACAATTTTTCTAAAATAATGCATCAGTTTGCGAAGCTATTTTCATAAATATGATATCAATCCTTATCCAAATAAATACATTATTTATCACAAGTATTTCATATTAAACAAAATTGCCCTTTACATCATTCAATTTAAATGAATATCTTATGAGATATCGCAGTTTTAACTAACCTATATAAACGAAGTAGCGGGTTAAAGAGAGCGTTAGGCCAAAGTAACTATTCCACGCGGACGAAGTCGCACGCAAAAGCTAGTAATATATAATTTGTCATACTTTGTACCAATAACTACGCCGGAAAGTCTCAGTAAGACTCTTAAAATGTTTTGCATTAGATTAAACGCGTCAAACAAATCAAGCGAATCAAACAAAGACGTGTACGAGTACCAAACACTATCCTCAAGGTCTATTTTGACTTTGTTTGTCGTGTTTGGGTTGATTATAAGATTTGGTAATTCATGAATCAACTTTGCAGTTATAAAAAATTGTACTGCTTTTAGTGCCAAAAAGTTTTAGGTGTTAAATTTGTTTAAAAAAAATATAACACTAATTATGAACTATATTACATCTCAATGCCTGAAACTATCCATATAATCATCCACACATCGAATCCCTATTTTTTTTATTAACGATTGTAAGAAGTAGCTCAGTAAATCAGCTAGTTCTCATCGCTATTAAATTTATGCAGCGATGGAACGTTATATGAGGGATTGAAGCAATCAACTTTTGGACCAACCAACCTCACTTTCTGCTGCTGATGCACCCTGCCTTATAGCGAACGATACTATGACGTCCTATCAGCTGCTAGTTGGTGCGGCGAAACCCCTATATACCTGCCAATTGACTACTTAACACAAACATTTCCTCCTTTCAAACCAGTATTATAATCATGATCAGAGAGTTTAAACAAAAAATCTTCAGTATACTGTAGAGAAGTTAAAAAACTAAAACAGTATATGAACAACATATTTACTTCGCGTATTTATCGAAGTCACTAGGACTAGTGACGATGAGATATGAGGTGCGATAAATTTAATAACGAGCATAAAGATCCGCGCCCAAAAAGCATTTCTGGGTCAAGAATACTAAGAGCATTAGGTAGAGTTAGCTTTAATAGGTCGATCGATAAATTTGTAGGTAATATTTTATGAGTCAGTAGCCACAAACGAAGTTATGGCTATTACGGGCCGAAAGTCTGAAATATCCAAATGGCCACTTTTTATGTGTTGTTCTAAAACAGTTAATATTAGTATCGTTTAATAAATTAAAATGCGCAGTATATGGGTAAAAATATATTGAACATTTCTAAAATCCAGCCTCCATCGACAACCTTTTTAAGATTTGTATAATCCTAATATGTACATTTTTATTCCGAATGAATCATCTAAGTTCCTAAGATAGTAAAACCAAACAGTTACTACAAAAAACTTCAAATATTAAAACTTGAAAAATCCCAATACGCTTTTTCCAACTTGACCTTTTATGAGGTAAAATGCTGTCCGACTTTCACCCTTTCATTATTAGGATTTCTAAAAATTCTTCACAAAGTTTCATAGCTCTAACTTAACGGGTTCCAGGTACATATATGATACTATGTTAGTGAATAAGGACATGACATTTATAGATAGTAATCGTGGTAGTTGAAAAATACACATCTCATATCAGTTTAACCTGATTTTACCATGTTTCATATGATTTTTTTCAGAATCTTAAGCACAGTTTAACACTCCAGAATGATTGTCTGGGTTTAGTAAATTGCATCAATAACACTGATCGATTCTTCAATACCATGTGTAAATTGAAATAAGTAGAGAAACAATAGTACAGATCTTAGCCAAGTTAAAGCTAGGGTGACAAGAATTAAGAACGATGTATAAGGATTTTGCAATTGTATAAGTTTGGATACATACGATTATTGGAAAGAAGGCACCCAAAATTAATAGAGCTCACCCCTTAGTCCCAAACGGGTAAGCACAGATGATAGTATGAAAAGATTGATGGATGCGAAGGAAGCTAGACAACAAAGGTCTCATAAAATAAAAATGATAAAATAAAATAAAAAAGTTAAAATGAATGCAATCGAATGAAAGTACGTTTGTGAAATGAAGTAAACATGTTTGTTAATCTTAAAATAAAACGAGAATACGCTAAGGACATTAAATGACATTTCATGTCACACCGGAATTATTTACAACTCATTGAAAGGTCTTATTGTAACTAAAAAATATCTTGACTCGTCTTTACAGATACTTTCAATAGTCACATACTTATTATGTATATTTTTCAGAATTTATCACCGGTTCGGAAAAAAAAATTGAATCGGTAAAAAAGGGCCGGTAAGTTACCGTACATTTTCTAAACTGGAACTACAAACCAGGAAACCAATGATAAGTGGTAACTATGCGACAATACTGCCATTCACCCGAAACTCGAGACGACAGATCTTAAGTCTCACTAACCCAGTAATTTCACCAGCTACAGAAACTGTTAACGAAACACAGAAGTGAAATCCTATTTCTGACGTGATCTGAATTTGGAATCCCTCAACCTACGTAGACGACTTAGCGACGCTAACACCTAGTAAATATTTACAATTCTTTGGTAATAATACAGTGATGGAATTCAACGGCATAAGATATATCTATAGTTTTCATCATCATCATCAATTCATACACTTCCCCACCGAGTATACATTAGTACGTGGCGTGATTTTAAACTGCACACTCTGCACTGCTTGGCCACTAGATTGTAAGAAATTATTTACCTTTTACCTTTTGTTTTTGGCTACTTGTTTTTTTTCTCTGTCTGGTAATTTGTTATGTAAATTATTGTGGCCAATAAAAATATTTCTTTCTTTCTTTCACAATCCAGATTGGAAAGCAACAGTTCACACAAATAAGCCACCGACGCTCACAAATATATTTTCTATACGTAGCATGTAGAAATAGCCCTAAAACCATGTCACAGATTATAATTAACAGTTTTTTACCGTTTCATTAACATTGCTAACAAACTTACAATTGTGTATTTCTCTTAGCACAGCTACATGTTGTTCGACCAATGTTGAGTGTATACCCCGCTTTACTGTCTGACCCAAATTAAAATGCCGTCCTTGGGAGAACAGAATGGTCAATCTAGTATATCGACTGTTTCAATGAGAAAGGAAATAGGGTCAAGTACGAAGTGCACTCTCTTCAAAATTACTAGTGTTTTACTTAGCTTAAGATGTTTTACCCATTAACCGCCGCTGGATATATATCGAGGATTCAATGGCGTAGCTGGTTGTAAATTCTGATTACGGATATGCTTAACACATAAGCAACTATCGCAATGGTCAGTCATCGGATGGGCGAGTAAAAATATAATAATAATGAGCGCGTAGGTACGCCGGACGTGACGACGCCCTAGCCTGCTGGCGATTTTCGCCAGTGCAAAATGTGCAGTGCAAAAAGGGCCTCTGTGCTATTAGCTTCGGCCCTGCACATGCCTGCCAAAGGACGGGGCCACTATTTGGCCCGTGAATCTAAGGATTTCGAAAACATAATAATAATGATTTTATTTCCAGTAAGAAAGTTTGTACAATAAATTATCTTGTTCTAATGATCACAGCACTAAGCACAGCTTGACTCTTCAACGTAAAATAAATGAATGTCAGAGCAAAGTATTTGTGAGCGTATGTGTATAGGCCTTAGTCGACCACGCGGGCGCAGCAGGTTCTTTAAAACCATGCGCAGGTTTCCTCACGATGTTTTCCAAGAGCGTCAGATAAACATAAATTTCGAAAATACCTTGGTACGTGGCGGGATTTGAATATGCACACTCCAGATCGGAAGGCAACAGTCTAATGAGCCACCGATGCGACGCTAAAGTATAAGTTACGCATAAGTATAAGTTGCCGAGATCCGGACACAAATAAATTATGTCTGGATTTATGTCAGTCTTAACGGTTGAAGTAGTAGAACTTAACCCGAAGAAGTGTATAAGACAGAAACGCAGACTACCAAATACAACTGATGACTGTCAGCCACATTTATTTGTATTAAAATTGCACAGCTACTCGTAGCATTGTTATTCCAAACTGCTTTAGCCATTGAGATAAATATACAATTGGCTTTAGCTATAAAAGACATGTCTAAGAAATGAGACAAGATTGCATTAGATATAACCAGAAAGGCCTCCACCTTTACAACCACCTATAAATAATGTCTACATGATTTTAGGTATCTTTCAAATTCGATGTTCTTCAGTAATGTGATGGCCACAGTAATTAAAAAAAGCAATCATCATCATCAGCATTTAACCCCCCACTGCAGGCACAGGCCTTGGCCGCACAGCATGGCTATACGAATTGATTGCGTGTTTGGGTAAAACAACATACAGCTCATGAATTTCTTATTCCTGGTAAAATATAAAACTAACAGTACTTAAAAAGCGCTTAGAAAACTACTTAAGGTTACACAACATATTTTACATCATTTTACCAAAGACAATTATCGGTATTTTGATTAAATGTCTAGTTCACCTAGAATCAAAGCCAATCAATAAAAGTGAGAAAAACTTCGCCACAATGGCTCACTCGTATTTAGTCCGTAAACTCTTCTTTTGAAAAATAGTTTATGTGTCAGAAAGGTTTTTGAAACTAAATACCAAGTTGACATAATATTATGCTGTTAATTGTTATTTTAATATATATTTTGAAACTTAATTCTTTTGAATTAAATAAGAGAAAACTTTTTCGAGATTTCTCTTGTATCGCTACTATAACATTTATGTTATTGTAAGTTCTAGTATTAGTACTATATTTATTCAGGTATTTAATAAATAAATATTACATGTCCTACAATTGTATAAGCTCTGAATACTTTAACTGAATTTTAGTAAAACAAACGTTTGTAACTACAAAGTAGGAACTACTACTACCTTTGTAGTTACAACATTATTTGTTAACTACAATGGAAAGTAGGAACGACTTATTTAACTCATTTTTTGTATACATTGTCACGTTATATAAGAAAAATATTATTAGAAGTTATAAAAAAATGAAGTGTGAAAACATAGCTTTATAACGTTAAATATAAATACTTATGTATTCCTGTTATAGTACTGATACATAAGCTTAACATTATTTTGTTCTACTAAAGTTATCTCAAAAGGTTCTCATATTCAACAAAATTCCTCGACACCATTTAACGCGATCACTCATTCAATTTAAAAAAACCGTTACAACGAATTAATCATCGTTCTATATTTAAACGGTCAATATTAGTCGACATTTGATACTTACTATAAATAACGTGAATCGATTTCGAAATAATGGAAATCGATTAAGGTTTTTACTAGCGTCGATTTTTTTGCAGTTTCACCACGCGACACTTTAAAATGGAATGTAATTTATTTTTCCATTGTTCGCAATGTTTTGATGCTGAGAAAAAAAATGTCGCAGCATTTTAGAAAAAAAAATTGATTGCGCCTAATCGTTTCAGTTTTTGCATATTTTTTTAAACCAATTTCTTATTGACTGGCCTAACTAGAAATACAAAAATAGTAAACTATGTACAAGGTATGTATGCACAAGGTTCACAATGTAACACAATGCAAATGCAATCATGTGCATTTGCAATACTATTGTGCATAGAAATTAAATGGGATCTCAATAAAAGACGCCAGTTTGTATCGCTAAAGAAATATTCTGGACTGTAACAGAATCCACTGCTTTTTCGTGCTTGCCAAGAATGTCGTACACTGTTGAGAACTTTTGTTTATCAAGGCGGTGTTTTCTCTCGTTGTATAGTGATAAAAGTACAATATATCGTCTAAGTAAAACATCGAAGTTCCCGACTTTACTACAACGAGCTGTTTACCACACCGACAACGAGGTTGAGGTTCAATGAACTGTGAATTACAAACTACTTAATTATTAGTAGGAAAATTAACTCGAAACACAATAATTAGTTAATCATAGTCATTATTTTAAATGCGCCAGTAAAAAAAAATTGTACATTCCGTTCATGTCAGGAAAAACACTTTATTGAATTTAAAGTTGGCAATTATGCCTCACTTATATGCTCGATTGGCTAGAGCGTTTATTTGACGATCTAATATAATCTCGAATCCAATGGCACCTTAAATGGTCTCGACAAGATAGTACGGCTGGATTCGTTCATATCCACCAATCCGATCTGCAAGCCGCGTGGTGGACACTCACAGCCCAATCTATAGCAGCATCTATGCTGTAAAGCCTGTGCCCAGTATACTACCTATAGCTACTTTCGTCTATAAACACAAAACACGCCTATTATTCTTAAAACTATCAAAAATTTTGAATCTTGCTTTTTAACTTATCCCAGTCATCTACTGGAAATAGGTATTCCATATTTTGCGCTAGTTCTCCCGGATTTCCCCTCTCCTCATCCAGCCTCTACCAGCGACCTTTCGCAAGTCGTCGGTCAATCGAACCGGAGGGCTCCTGACCAACGAAAGGAAAATACTGTTACCAACATCACTACGTGCTTTATAATATGCAACTGTTACACAATCAGGAGCAGTGTACAAAACAAATGATGACACCATCTAACCTCCAAAATGACATTCACTAAATTTAAATAGCAAACAGCTACAAATCAGTTGAACAAACTGAGATTGGGTGCGTCCTGTTGAACGTGACTGAACCAGGGATATTGCGCAGTCAAATTGCATCATTGAAGAAAAAACATCTCAATTTTCATTCCTTACCCGTGTAAGGCCCGCCTTTCGAGATACGGGTGAATCTCAGCATAGTCATGCTGTATGGGCACTGGGGACGTATAGAGAAATAACTGCCATGATTACTAGAAGATTACTCGTTAACTGTACTTTACGCCTCTTTCTTCTCTCTTAAACCTATCACAGTCCACTGTTGGACATAGTTTTCCCTCATTTTGCGCCAGGTATCCTAGTCCTACGCTTTTCTCATACAGCCTCCATTAGCGAAATTTCGCAAGTCGTCGGACCATCGGACCGAAGGGCGTCCTACGCTACGCTTGCCAAGACGCGGTCTCCACTCCAGAACTCGTCTGCTCTTAATTTATGTCTCTACTGAATGCTAATTGAGCCTACTCGTTTTGCACTCTGGACATCGTAAACATCCTAATTTCATTCTTAGATGCCCTCATTATGTCAGTAATTTCCCTGATGTATTTTATATTATACAGCTAATTTAACGTAAATTAACAAGTTTATAATCACTCAACCGACATTGGAGAGAGCTGTGCTGTATATGGGTCCCTCTCGAGAATATATGAGAAATGAGTTTATTCGTGCAAGAAATAATGTTACCACATATGTTCGTCACACCAGTAAATTAAAGGCAAGGGCCGGTCACGTATGATGCAGGACCAATGGCCGTAGACCAGACGAGTTTAAGAAGATTGGTCATGGTAAATGTAGAAGACGCTCATGCAAGATGGACCGCGGAATTGCTGGTGGAGGCAAAATTATTGTACCGATGGCTTGAAGGTGCAAAATTGGAAAGATCTCTATCTAGTTTGGACTATTAAAGGTTGATACTAATACGTAGTTACTAGAGTCGTCATTTGCATGATAACTCGTGTTCATCAGGTTATCACACCTCAACTACCACAACGGAAATCCCGAGGAGTTCTGTATTTCAGTAGTATTAAAACCTTTAATATTACCTTATTTCTTTGACATAAATAGAAGCATAGTTGGATAACAGGAAAATCGTTGCATATTATAACAAAACCACTGTTTCAAATATTCCTTGTGTGTATCAATAAAATGACGTCTGATTTTCATTCAACTTTGTTATGACGTTTGAAAATGAGTTTTATGTACAATGAATTAATTATCTTGATCAATACATCTTCGGCACTTGGTCTTCAAGGGGTCAAATGACTTGATGTGCCTCGTTTATAGGGAAAAATAAAACTGCTATCCTTGCAATTTTTTTATATATTTATTGGGTTTTTTAATATAATACGAGGCTATCTAGCTAACCATTTTAAATGAAGCCGTAGTGAAGTTTCCAAACCAATTAATTCGTCAAAAATAAAAATAACACAAGGTAAGACAATCTCGTCTCTGTTACGTGTAAGCGAAACCATGAACCACCTGAATATTTGCAAAAGGGCCCACAAATATTTTATCCGCCTCTTTTAAACTGATATGGTCAACCATACATGTATTGGTTATACACAAACTGATATGCGAAATAAAGAATCATGAAACAATGTGTTTCATATAATGAAAGACTATGAAAAGCAAATAATTGCCTAGGTCACCGGTGTCGCTTCAAAAAGCATAACATAATTGACAACCCAAGTAGTATGAATGAATTAGGTATATTTTAAGGAGTAGACTGATTACTAAATAGAATTATAAATAAATTATATTTAAATCTCACGCTCAATTCAATCTAACGAAAAAGTATCTAATTCGAATTTACAAGGCCAAACCAGATTAACCTTCGAAACTCGAAGGTTACCCGAGCTTCGAAATAATAAATCTGCCATATCGGTACAATTTTCCGTTTGAGTAACGTCAATACGTAACCGATTGACCTGTGAAACTACAAACCGAATCTTATGCAAATTCTTATCATCAGATTTAAATCTGTTAATTTTACAGAACAAAATGATGAAATACTGATTTGCATTTTTTACAATGTATCTAGACCTAGGTATGTTTATACAAGCTATATACCTATAAACAATGTCTTTAAATCTAAATTCTTCACATAAACATGTATACTTAACGTAAACTTTCTTTTTCTATATCGAAAAAGAGGTTTAAATTTTTTCAGCATTCGTGTTATTATTGTGGGTAAAACCTCGATTTCGAATCACAATTTAACCTCATTGGCTCGTTCAGCGTATCACACGCAAACTACTTTTCCGTGTCAGTTAAACGGATTAAGCTTGAATCAAAATAAACTTGACTGTTTACAAATTAAACTTTCCTCCAGGCGAAATTCTAAGTATATACATCAAAGGTTTACACCAAAATAAAATAGAGATTGCGCGACTTTGTCCATGACGTCACAACGTTCCCCAAAGACTTTGTGACGTCAATAACTAGAAATGGGTTTCTCGTGACGTCTAAGTGAAAGTAAAGGTTAAAGGTTACCCTTTGAAATAAAAAGGGAACTTTTACTAAGCAGATTGGCAATCGTTTTATAAAGAACATTTGAAATATACTCTATTAAGACTAGCTTTTGGCCACGGCTCCTCCTCGTGGAAAAGTTACTTTGGGCTAACGCTAACTTTAACCCGCTACTTCGTTTATATATTTGAGTGGAAAGTGTGATATCTCCTAAGATATACACTTAAATTGAACGATGTAAAATAAAATCAGGTATAGTGAGTTAAAAGATAGACAAATATTGTCGCGGACACTTTTTTGGAACTTTACAGGGCACCAATACTGTCATTCATGACTCAATAGGAAAAAATCCCCCGATTTTGAAACATTATTCCTTGCTTCTCCGCTCCTATTCATCATCATCATCATCATTACAGCCTAATTATGTCCGCTCCTATTGTTAAGTACATATTTAGCGCGATAATATATAGCCTATAGGCTTCCTCGATAAAGGGGCTACCTAACACTGATTTTTTTTCCAATCGGACCAGAACTTCCTGAGATTAGCTGGTTTAAACAAACAAACTCTACAGCTTCATAATATTAGCATAGATATATGTACCTACTTAAGCATTACACAGCATTTCTCATCTGCTTATTATGTGTGTGATAACATATAGATGTGACTGAACATTTGTCATAGATATGCCAATATTTCACACATTAGAAATACGTAACTTAAAGAAAGAGATGTGAAAATTATGCTTCAACAAAGAGATCTTATACGGATTCACTCTGATACTAACCCACCCAGACATATTTCGTAAAATTACAACCATATATAGGAATTTACATAGTATGAAACAATGAACCCGAATATTACGTCAAACACAAGCAAATCATAGATAAAAGATTTATTATACCATTTGAATGCGTATCTAATCAAAATTCGCATTTACACACGATCGTTGACATAAAACACATACCATTTGAAACTATAATATAATATTTTGAAAAAGATTAATCAATGGCGGAACCCCATCTAAGTTACAAATACACGAGTAAAAGCAATCATAGATTCTAAATTTGTTTGTGTTAAGCTTAAATTCGTTTAACGCATCGAAAGAGCCACGATATTGTAAAGCTTACGTGACTGGAGACACGGATACCAACTGCGTAGTTGAATGTTAATATTTTTGGTAAAATTTTAATGGAGACCGTATCATATGAAATTACTAGTAGTATGTATTCTATTCTAATGACTTTTTAATATGAGAACAAATTATTTATTTTACACTTTAAAATTATCTAGCTGTGTATTTTTCCTTTAGAAATAGCCAATAGTTGATATCGACGAAAGATATCTGGTGAAGGCTGTATAAAACTAAAAGGAAAGAAGAACCGGCATATCTGGCGCAAAATGGGGAAGAAATACAATATCGAGCTGTAGGCTGCGATAGGTAAAAAACAGGAAAATTAAAATACGATGTAATGACACATCTATATGCATCCTTAGTCCATTATGATACAAACACATACTCATTTCATATCGATAGATACGTAAAGACACGAAACTACAGTTATTGCGTACTGGACAAATACCAAAGTATGTACCTAGTTATTCAGGTCTTTATATCGAAAACCGATCGCTGTTAGTCTATAAACATTTTACGCAAAAGTTAACTAAAAATGTACAATATTAGTAGATTGACTCGCCAAATATTTAAAATAATGTGGAATGACTTGACAAAGATTAACAATATAGCGGGAATGACTTGACAATTTTTAAAATGTTAGTAGATTAAAAACCCACATGTGTACAGTACTTACTACGCGAATTGTTTATTTGATGTTAATTATGACACCTGCGCCAGCTGCCTTAACATACACTCAAGGATGTCATTTAAAGAAGAAGAGGATTTAACCTCTAGACGGTCTAACTTACACCTGTAGGAATATATTAAGACAATCTATTCTACTAGACACTATGATTATAACTGTTAGGTATCGGTCATGGTTTGCATTTTTACTAAATGCAAATAATTTTCCTAATGGAGAACTACGCCAATTCCGTATCGTCTCATAAACTTGTGAGGTTAAATTTGAAAAATGATATGATATCATTTTTCAAACACATTATAATCAAATTACAATTTCTGGTATATACTTAAGTCAACCTTAATTGCTTGTACATCCTGCTGAATATCCAAAGAGTTGCAAAGCACTCAATCTCAACTTGCATTGGACCAGTGTTGCGTGTTACTCTACAAAATCCCTAATGATATCAGTCATGGAGAGATACATGTACTTATCAATAGACGGGTGTATTTAGTAAGAATGTTGGAGCGTCGGTGGTCAATGGCGAGGACTGTGTGCTTGAGATCGGGAGGGCGCTGTTTCAAATCCCGCCACGTACCAGTGTTTCGAATTTCCGAAATTATAAGTACGTTATCCGAAGCCCTACGATGAAGGAAAACATCGTGAGGAAACCTGCGCACTCCTGCGAAAGATCAAAGGTGTGCTTGAAGTCGGCCAATCCGCACTGAGCAATGATATGAGCAATATAATGAGCCGCTGCTGAAGAATGTATGGATGCATGAATAAATGTTTGTTACTTTTTTACGCTAAAACAGCTAAATGGATTATCATAACATTTACAGGTTACATATCCGAATATAAGCATAATATTATTCCCGAATTCCTACGGGTAGGAAACTCGAGTCTGAAACCGCTGTGCAACTTCTTCATGTCGTCCATAATCTTGAGAAAATTTTAATTAAACATATATATATATATGACATGTCTTGTCTATGAATTGAGGCAGCCCTATTTAAAACACAGCACAAACAGTAAGCTCGTAACAGGCGTAAGTATAATAATTGGTATCACGTGTGTAAAAATGTGATCTCAAGACCTTGCGGGTTCAACTATTTTGGACACAATGTTATAATTATTGTTTTCCTTAATGATTGATGGAAAACCGCAGTCCGTGAAAATGAGGCCGACAATTAACATTATAAGTTTGTTTTGAACAACCTTACGTAGTATATTAAGTACTATGCTTTAGATGAGGTTTTGTATTAAATAATTAAGCAGCTTATCAGAGTTAACTAATGGAAAGTGGTTACCTCCTGTTATACATTATATTATATATTATAAATATGTCCAAAAGATGTCTGGACTAGCCATAGGCGCATTGGTCGCTTAATTTTTAAGGATACAGCCATTTACGCTCGCCTTTGCCCGGAAAACTGTAAAGGCCATCTACAGCCAATAGCATTAGTCTGTTAGAACAATCACAGTCCCCGGATCCAAAAACAATAAATATCAAAAGCCTCATCTAACAACCAATTTAAGCACCAAGCCCTTATTAATGGGTACTGCACAATGGATAAAAATACTTATAAAAATATTTTTCAATGCATACCTAAAATAATTGATAGAAGACCAATACAAATAGACAAAGTTCATGCAGTGTTATTTGTAATGCAGGGGATCGAATACGGAACCCTTACCTTAGTAGCCGTAAAAACTATTTATAACCTCAAGAGTATTTGATTGTCCACAAGTTTACAGGGGAATATTGGCTGCATGTTCACAAAAAACAAACAAAAAGCCAATAAAGGCGAGCATTCCAAAGTGCGCGTAATACGGGCCAATACAATATTGTCTTATAATTGTTATGTCTGCACTATTGTCCGCGAAATGGGACAGAACGAAAAAAATACGTATACGTGACGGGCGCCACGGTCTCTGTTATTTTGCTGGTAGAAATGTGTTCGTAAAAGCGTCGGCCTAGATCCGTTGGCAGCGCACGCAAAGGTCACGGGTTACGATCTTGCATTTTGATTGGATCTTTATGAAAAACAGTTACACTTACTTGAAATGGAAATTTAAAATCATCATCGCCACCATCATCATGACAATCTTAACACCACAGTTGAACGTTCCTATCATTCAACTACTCTGCGGTGGATGCTACTCGATTAACCTAATGCAAACTATACATATATACCTAACAATTTTAATTTGGATTTAGCTCCATAAAACAAGAGATATAATACGAGTATCAAGTGACGTTGGGTTCCGGTTCCACAAACAAAAGACAAATATACTAACACCGTTTCGGCTTCGTTTTTCTATTTTTTCCGAATCTTTTAAATCGGAATTATACGCAATCTTAACGTTGCAGTTAATGCGAATGAAAACGCATTTAAGTCTTATTGTAATGTAATATGATTCTACTCATTTCCAATTATGACCACAATCTGACAGAAGGGACCATAGTGCTGTTGCTTACTTGTGACATGTTAAGATAGTTAGTCACAGTATCCAGGAACTACACTGTCTGCTACACCTTTCAGACCAGAACACAGTTCTAACAAAAACACATTATCTTATGATGGTATCAACTGTCCAAACCCTCATTTTTCCTAACCCCAGTTTTTATGCGCTAATAAGTTTTGCACACCGAATCATGCCTTAGATAATGGACTATATCTATGACCTTATCTTATTAAATAGGACTATCATAAATCAATCGTGATTAATATTAACGTGACCACTACGATAGCTGATCGTAAATTCCCACATAGTTTACGATAAAAACATTGATACCGCACATAGTGTACTCTTCACTCACGTGTTCTATTCAATACATCTCAAAGCATTCTTAAGCAGTTTATTATACTAGTTGATCTGCAGGCATACGATCTGTAGTAATGGTGGGCGCACACTGACGGGTAATGCTAGTAATTATCGCGTTAACGTCAGATGAAGCCCCACATAAAACGCGATTATTTTTCAACGACGATAACAATGATACGTACTTGGCTACAGAGTAGGGTCACGAGAAAGTAATTGCGTTTATTGAGGTTCTGCAAACATAACCATGCTTGTTGTGGAATGCAATAGTATCATCCACCATCTTCTTTTTCTTTCATTTTATTCATTCGGTAACGATTCAATAAATTATGGCGTTGATGGGGCGTTAGACGTTAAACGTGTCCCCAGCATTATAATGACAAAGTGTAATAACTATCAATACGTCATTGCTTCACATATCTCTTCAATAGAGATGTTGACTGACAGATCAACTAAGCTTCTTTTCTGATATGTCAAAAACTTTACCGTACATTTTCTAAGGCTCTACGACTGTGGCGATTTGATATTAATATTACTTTTCTTGTAGTTTTATAAAAACGATATGTGGACGCGTAACTACAATATGAGCTATTGAAAAGTTTTTTTTTTTAAATGAGTTCGCGTTTTATGTTTTCTTTATAAACCCAGATAAGAAATCAATTTCTAGTACATACTAAATAACCACCCAGATATTATTTGAAAACTCACATTTCAAACAAAAAAATAATTGTCAAATCTAAGCAAAGAAGTTCATTATAAGCCCTCAATGATTGTGGGACAAATAGATTACATTAATTGAGCACTTTACGTGTAGAACAACCTTCATGTTTTTAGAGTGATATGTATAACAATGAAAAGCAGAAATATATTAACTTAACCTTCATCTGAACCATAGACTTTACAAAGTTGAAACAATGAACCCAAGAGAGAGAGAAACATTTTAAAAATATACAAAAAAAAGATAATTTTTCGCCCATCGGTGATTTTTGGGTATATTATTTTAGAATGAGGTTTGTGTAAAATAAAATATTTTCTTTATTAAAAAACAGATTCAAACAAAATAAGAGAGTGAATGACGTTCAGTTCCTCAGCCAACACATGTCAACAGCAAATAGGTATTCATTCATTAGCACTAAAATTTTTTTAGTGCTAATGAATGAATATATATTCGGTACATACACCAATAAATTTTTCAAGACTTTTGTCTGTGTGTTCCGGGTAATCTCTGAAACAGCTGGACCATTTTGGACGAGACTTGACAGGTATCTTATGTAATAAGGAAATACATAGGCTACTGTTATTTTAGAAATACTTTTTATTTAAGAAAAATAAAGCAATGTTTTACTGCGCGCGGCCGCGAGTCGTGTAAGCTGCGCGCTCGAACGCGACTTAACAAAGCGACTTAGAAATGTTTTACTGCAGGATAACATTTTATACCGCGGGGAACAGCTAGTAACCACGTGTAAGCTGCGCGCCCGAACGCGACTTAACAAAGCGACTTTAGAATATGTTTTACTGCAGGATAACATTTTATACCGCGGGGAACAGCTAGTAACCACTAAATACTCCTCTCGCGTGCCACATAACAACAGGTTTAATCAAACGGCGTTGAAAGGGCTATAATAAAGAAATTATTGTTTATATTTATTTGTTATTATTGATAAGAAAATGCACCAATGAGGCGTCAAAATAACAGACATGAAATATTGTACGAATTTCGCCGGGTCAGCTAGCAATAAAGTAGCATATTATAACATTAATATACATTCGTTAAATAAATATAAATATCCACTGACATTTACACAGGGCCATCTAGCCCCATATTAAGCGCTTAAAACCTTAGTTCCTTCAATACGTCATTTGATACCTGATCACAAGACAATGACGTACGTTCACGATAACTTTTAATACCAATACAACGGTTTATCCATCATTCATCATATTAACAAATTGGAAATTAATATGGCGCCTTGCCGATAACACCATGATAGGTTTTCATGAATCCATGATAAAATAATTTATAACTTATAAATACTGAATTTTACCTATACAATATGTTTTTTTTAAAACAAATCAAATAAATGTTTAATCCCACCGAGACAGTTGTAAGCCTCTGACGTGTTTTAATGTATTATACACACTGCGAAACTGTGGAATTCATTGCCAGCTTATGTATTACCCGAGGTGTACAATTTGGGTGTCTTCAAGTCAAGAGTTAATAGGTTTCTTCTAGGTCAGCGTGCTTCATCCTAGTCATCGTCGATGTTTACCACCAGACAAGGCATAGTCAAACGCTGAACTATTTAATGTAAAAAAAAAAAAAAAAAAAAGTATCGGCCACTTAGATCAACAATAAACTAACTAGAAGCACAATCACGAGAAAACGTCAACCAAAATATGTCCGAGCCCCACGACACGTACGTATCATCATCAGCTCATTAAACGTCCCCACCGAGGGGCACGAGCCTACCCGTATAGGGTGATTAGCCTTAGTCGTCCACGAGGCCCCAGTGCGGATTGGACGACTTCACACACAACCTTCGAATCTCTTCGCAGGCGTGCATGAAGGTTTCCTCACGATGTTTCCTTCACCGTAAGAGCGTCGGATACATCTATTTTCAAAAATTCGTAAATACATTGGTACGTGTCGGGATTTGAACCTCAGCCCTCCCGGTAGAAGGCGACAGCCCACACCACTGAGCCACCGACGCTCTTATTTTAATTGATTTAAATTATGACCTTAACACTTCATAGAAAGAGTACAAAATCAAAAGCACGAGTACAACACTATGTCATTACGACATGTAGCAAGTGGCGTGATTTTAAATGAAAATTCTGCCCAACTGACGCGACGGGCAGGTCTTTGCCGCGGACACTTTTTGAGTGAGATTGTGCATCCAGTTAGTTTATTGTTTATCTAAGCTCGGCCATCATATAACCGAAATATAACGACAACCGGAAACGGAGCACCCTCCGAAGCACGGACACATCTTTCTTTTGTTTTAAATTGTGATTCAGCTTGCAATGCCCGTTAGGACACTAAGTCACTTTTGTGTGTTGGTTACAAACTGGAGGAAATCGCACAAAGTGACTTTCATGTCGGAATTTTGTATTCGACCCGCCGATCCCTGCATCGAGCAGCGATTTAAACTCAATGACTCGACAATAGAAGTAGTGCTTGCAAATAAACGCTTCGTTTATTTGTAATGCGATATTTAATAAATTAATCTTTACTTTGACTTTAAGTACGACGACCCATGTTGTGTGTGTATAATGTAAAATCTTACTTACATTTACATCAGACATGAACTTATCTTAAATAATTAAGATATCCGAATCAGCATCTCGTTGTCTGTTCGATTAAACGCTGTCACGTTCCTTTCTTCAAGAAGAACGTGATATTTCTTTAAATATCAATGCTAGTTATAAACTTTCTTCGAAACAAATAACTTTTAATGATGTTCATGGAATTCTTATACTATCACTGCATACAACTTTACAAAATGACGCAGGTTCTATGGCGTAGAGTTGAGTTTCCTATCTGCTGAACTGCTCTGGAAAGCAAATTAAGCTGTTGATCCCGGCTACTATTAAGATAGAAGTGGTAATTCTAAGGAATAGGTAGTCATTTACACCCACACTCTCCAATCAGTCACCAAGAAAATTTAAATTTATATAAATAATTTAAATTTTCTTGCTAACATTTAATCATATACGTTACTAGCTGTGTCTGTCCAGCCATTACAGAGATAACCCAGAACAAACAGACATAAAAAAAATGTTTTTGTGTATGTATGAATATTCATATGCATTTCGTAAAACAACGGTTATTTCAATATTACAAACAGACTCTCTAATTTTATTCATATAGATAACTCTTATACGGGATCTCATGCCGTAATCAGGGTGGTAGGTAAGGTGCCCACAGCAAGGCTGTGTGTAAAGTCCTGAGCCTATTGTAGAACGATAGGTTTAGTCAAATCTACCATTAACTTTTAACCGCCCCTGACGTATATATCCAACATAATCAATTGTGTCTGGAATCCTGGAGGTTAAAAGCTTAAACCAGATTTGCTTTATAGGCTGGCTGAGTAATTGTTATCACCACCTTTTGCAATACTCTAGTACGATGATAACATTGACGTGCACCCCATATATGCAAGTAAGCATTGCATACCCTGTGCCTCCAGAAAACCCGGAAAATCACCAACATATTAAATGATTCCCATTTAATCGCCCATTCTCATCTACATATTTGAAACCATAGGCGATCGGTTGTCATCAACAACACTCAATTTGACAATAATATAAATAATGTATTGTTTCTGCGATAAGTGTCACTCACTTTGCATACCATGCTCATAATCTCTGTGCACGCCACTGGATGATAAAAAAGAATATAATAAAAAATATATTGAAAACAAAAATTCGAATATAAATGTACAAATCAAAAAAGAATTAACGTTCATTCCAATCACGTACCACTAGATTACAACGATAAATGGCCGACACAGCCGGCGCGCATTGATTTCTCACAGAATCCCACACATAAAAGAGACGTTGAACCATCAAAATTGCATGATAGCCTTAACGAATACTGTCTGCACGAACGAAATACAATTTGAAACCAGAGACTCCTAATTAGTAAATGGCTAAGTTAAATGTAACTGTTGCATGCGGTTTCTTTAGATTGAATGATTTCATAAACTTCATTCATGTGTTTAAAATTATTTTCACCTTTATTTTATACCAATATCTCTGACATAGTCCCATGCAGTCGTTAGAATATTTTTTTGAAAAATCCATTTATCATGTATGAATCGACATCCAGGTCATCAGGTCTGACCGAAGTAACCGGCTACCTCGACTCTGATTATAAGTTTTTATCATTAACGAATATTGCTGAAATCTAAATCATATCATTTTACTGTGTAAGTTGACATATGAAACAATTTGGTATGTTATTAAATTATTTAAGTTGCAACGTTTTACTTACGCTTGATGTTGAGACCTCCCCTATGACTATCTATAACAGGACTTACCTGAAACAAATAAACAATTATTTTATAAAATCAGAAACTCAGTAGTCTGATTTTATATTGGTTTAGTCCTAAAACATTCCGCTAATATTTTCTGTATTATCTAAGAACCAGCTACACATTTTTATAATCCAGAGTTAAAAAGCGCTACAGATAAATAATGCATTCAATCTATATAATTATAATTGCATAAAATTCATTTTCATACTACATTTCAATTTTTTACCTTGGACTTTTTTGTTATAACCTTAGACGCCTCCGAGATGCGTTTGACAATAACTTTCCTCGATTCCTCTCTCTCTCTCTCTCTTCAACCTATCGCAGTCCACTGCTGGACATAGGTCTCCCCCATTTTGCGCCAGACATCCTCGATTCCTGCTGGTTACTAATTGGATTATTACTTACTTCATACTTTTAAAACAATGCTTACTGAAAAGCAGTTGAGGCTACTCTGTGGGTACAAATTTTTTGAAACAACTTCCTCAGCCTTTGCCAAATACTCTACAATGGAAAATACAATGGAAAATTAAGAACCACAAAGACTTAAATCTTTAAACAGTAGGTAATTAACTAGCTACCATGCATTCTTACCAAAATTAAGAAATGCGTAACACTCGTATGTCAATAAATGATATCAAGCACAGCGTGCCTATAATACCCAAAAAAAGTCGTCGGTATGGGTATAAATACCCATACCGACGACTTAGTTTTAAGCTTCATCTAGATCATTAAAACCTAAAAGTAAACTGCTCAATGCAGGCTTTTTTTCGAACTGACTACTGCTGTTGGCCGCAGATGGACTTTACAGCTTCACCGGGCAATTGGCGCAGATGGCTCTCAGCCACTGGGACTCGAACCTCGGCTTACGGCGTTGCGTAGGGGGGACTTGGTAGCCTAACATATATTTGGGGAGACAAGCGGCTCGGCACACGCCGGTTACGCGAATAGGGACTGTGTGAACCTACAGGGAGTCGCGACGATGGTCCCCGCCGGCGGGCACGGAATCTCGGTTGTCGATTTGTAGAGTGTTGTAATGTTTCAACTATTTTAGCGGCGTCCGTGATAGGGTCGACTCAAACTAGGCCTCCCTGATGATTTCCATGCGAACGGATCTTAGCAATGAATCTGCTATCCGCCAAATCAACCAGGTCAGTCCATCTGGTTGGAAGTCATCTTTCCGTTACTTGAACCCCATTAGAGAATCTTTCTGCCCTCAGCCATCGTTTCTACGCATTATTCCTGACCATCGCCACCTCAACTTGCTAAGTATCCGCGCTTACACCTAGTAGATAAATCAGTTTGGGTTCAACTCACAGGTTGCTTAGTGTGTATGCTTAGAGCGTCGGTGGCTCAGGGTGGTGGACTGTCGCCTTCCTACCGGGAGGGCTGAGGTTCAAATCCGACACGTACAAATGTATTTTCGAATTTTCGAAATAATGTACGTTATCCACGCTCTTACGTGAAGGAAAACATCGTGAGGAACTTCATGCAAGCCTGCGAAGAGATTCGAGGTTGTGTGTGAAGTCGTCCAACACGCACTGGGCCGCGCGGGACGACTAAGGCCTAATCACCTATATGGTAGGCTCTGCCCTCGGTGGGACGTCTAATGAGCTGATATGAGCTTTATGTGTAATAAATAAAATGATCAGTCATTTCAATTATAAGGATTACATTGTAAACATCAACAGACGCGGCGTCATGTCGTCCTAACTTGAAAATGATAAGAAAAACGTCCAGATAAGAGAGCAATATTGATGGACTAGAAAGGCATTGATAACGTATCTGATCACTCATAAGATAGCGGCAAGGTCGCATCGAGTTTGATGAAGTATTTGCATTTATTGAAATTCTGCGCAATGTTGCTAACAATAGTACAAAAGTAAACATAAATAAGCTACTCTTTGGTCCCAGAGCGGTAGGAAGAGCGGTATGGAGCGCCTTTGCGCGTCCTGACATACTTCCCTAGCTTCGTTCATATCCATCATTATCTTTCTTGCTTGGGACCCTAGCCTTCTTAAGGACAAAGTAGGTTCATATTAATCCTAGAGCTATTTAAAATACCCGTTATTTTATCACGTATTTGTCAGTTGTGGTGATGGCAGAATCAATTAACACTCGCGATTGCTGTAAAGGCGGCTAAGTATAACATCTAGCAGAGAACGGTACCTAGCAGCACTCTGTCGTTACATTAATAAGGTACTGTTATCTCAACTGGCCTAACAAATATAGACATATGTGAAATCTCTCCACTTTCGTGAATATGCATTAGTCCTGCAGCGGACTGCTATATATAGTTTAGTATTATAGTGCAGAGATTTAAGCACGCCATGTATACGTTTTAGAGGAGGTACTTAAGCAAACCTCAATTGCTCGTATATATTATCCTAGCGATGTGACCTATATAATTATCCTGCGAATAGTGAGACGAACTGGCATTGGAATTGGATACGTGTTCATAACCTGGACGATGTAAGTCATTCGAATATGGTAGTATTAAAAAAGTACTGCTTCAATGCCCTTATCATGATGCATACCATTCCAACGGTTGTGGACATATGTCCTAATGAGCACGTTAAATACGGTGGAACATAATCGTGGACGTTATAATCAATCACGCATTATCTGATACGTCTTTTAAATGCATCAGATGTTTAGTAACTTTCTAGCTTTACAACTATTACCGTTATATGATAACGTTAAAACATCAACACAGTGAGTCAAAAGTAATCTATGTAACTTGTGGAAAAAACGCGAAAATCACTCTCCGTGGAAATTTGGAGTGATCTTGTGTATTTCTGATGTGTTAGCGATATAGCTGTACAATTTTCATTAAGTAGTTTTTGTGTTAAAGAGTAACAAACATTCTCACCAACTTTTGCCAAGGAAATCAAGAATAATCATTTCAATTTAACCTCTAGGGATGAATTTACAAATGGCAGTTTTATTAAAGGCTGCCCTATACTCTCCAATACTTAACATAGCATAATTCAGCGTCTTCCAGTTACAAAGTTAAGGCTGTGCGGCTGTCAGATGTCAATAATACAAAATTGAAAAAAAATGACGGGGCCATTATTGCGTAACAACTCAAACCCAATTATGTATGTACTAAACAAGCCCACACAATGATGAATAAATACAAAACTATTCAATGGCGAAGGTCGCAGAAAATTGTACAATCTGTTAAGGCAAGGCACAATACACTTCGACGCGCGCTAGGAGAATCGCTGTCGACACGATGCAATCATCGCACTTAAAAACCTACGAACCTACTTACGGTGCAGAATGCTACTGAACCACAACTAAGCTATATATACTCTATAGTTTTTTTATACTACTCGGTCACGAACAAACTTCGGGCCGCCTGATGGTAAGCGATTACCAAAGCCTATCGGAAACACAGCGCCGGATCTTCAATTTTTTTTGGGTGGGGCAAAAATTTAGAAATGCCGCCCCCGCCCGCTTTTATTTATTTTTACCTTTATCATCCTATATTATTTCACTAATTTTTATAATAGGTCCTCAAATTGATTGACATTTGGACAAAGCTGCAACTTTTTACGCAGCTGTGATCAGTTTCAGAGATATTACATCTCCTTGTCTTACTCCTCGGTGCCAATGATAAGCCAATGGTAAGCTCTTCATGTACTCGGCCTGACATAGTAGCGCTCTCGTACAAACATCTCAACAATTCGATATAGCAGTAGTCAAGTCAGGCACCGTTGGAGGGAATGAATCACAGCCCAAGTCTCGATCGAATCGAAGGCTTTCTCATAGTCCACAAACGCCAAACATAATGGTCAGTTATACTCTCCGCTCTTCTGTATAACCTGCCACAGCGTATGTAATATGTAGTCTATGGTGCTGAAGCCTTTGAGGAACCCGGCTTGTTCGGAGGGCTGGAAATCGTCAAACATATGCGCGAGACGGATCATAATGACTCTGGAGAATAACTTGAAGATGTGGCACAATATCGTAATGGGTCGTTAATTCTTCAATAAGCTTTTAATATTTAAGATAACTCGTAACAGATGTAAAAACGGCAAGATTAGTTTATTTTAGTCATTTTTATAATGTAATGTCGTATGGTCTACCGTTGTGGGGTACGGCTGCCGACATTGATACAATATTTGTGCTACAAAAAGAGCTTTTATCTACAACCTTAGACCACGTGACTCTCTTAAAGAACAGTTCAAAGAAATAAATTTGTTTTTTTGTAATGTAATTTTTGTATATTTTTGTCGTTCATAAGTGCTTTTTGTAAGCCTAATTTAAATAAATGAATTTTAACTTATCATACCCGGAATATTAGGCTCTCTCCAAGCGGATACGAAAACTCGTTCGCAGAGAATTCTACTATTTCAATACAAGGTTAATTAAGGACCTTATTAAGGAGAACAGGGGGCCCAAAGTTTTCCAAAAACCACTTGGAAGGAGCATTCTGGTGAAGCTTAATATAGCAGATGGCCAACTACTCACATTACGCCAACAGATCCTGGAAGAGGTTGAGAAATTCTATGGATTTGTCGAGCGCTCATCAGTACAGACCGAAGACAGCGAAGATCTACGTGCCCTACTAAGGCACCATTGTACGTAGGATATGCCGGATGTTGACGTTAGCGAAATTAGTGCAGCACTGAAGCAACTGAGAAATGAAAGGGCCCCGTGGGATGACGGTATTACGACAGAACTCCTAAACACCGGTGGACAACCCATCCTTAGGACATTAGGTGAGCTCTTTTAATGCCGTCATCTACCTGGGAACTACACTGGAAGCGTGGTCCACAAGCGTTCTTAAGAAGGGTGATAAAGCTCTCTTGAAGAATTATAGACCGGTAGCGTTTCTGATAAGCGTCGGTGGCGTCCTTCTCCAGATTGTCCAAGAATAAGTTTACTTGGGCTAAAACTTGACCGGCACAATTTCGGAAGGGAAGCTAGTAGGAGGATTCATTTGGGCTGGGCGGCATCAGGCAAGTTACATCAGATCTTCACGTCGACGATTCCGCAACGCTTAAGGACAAAAGTCTTTGAGAAATACGTCCTACCCATACGCAGATGAGACATGGACACTGACTGCGGATTGGTTCAGAAATTCAAAGTTACTCAACGAGCGATGGAGCGTGCTATGTTGGGAGACTCTTATACATAAAATCAGAAATGATGTTATCCGCAAAAGAACTAAAATTACCGGCATAGTTCGCCAGATTAGCGAACTGAAGTGGCAGTGGGTAATGATGTCGCAGAACCGATGGCCGTTGGAGCAGACGAGTTCTGGAGCGGAGACCGCGTCTTGGCAAGCGTAACGTAGGACGCCCTCCGGCCCGATGGACCGACAACTTGCGAAAAGTCGCTGGTGGAGTCTGGATGAGAAAAACGGAGGACCGGAATATCTGGCGCAAAATGAGACCAATGTCCAACAGTGGACTGCGATAGGTTGAATAGAGAGGGAAAAGGTTTAATCACCTTTCTTGAAGAAGAACACCACCACGCCATTGCTCCTCACCTTTGGTGTCGCACCATCACCGATTCCGGAATTAAAAAGCTTCTGAAGGGTCTTAAGCACTGGCGTGCCCCCTACTTTCAAAAGCTCTGCGGTATATCCGTCGTAGCGGGGTCTAATAACGCTTAAGCTGTTTCATAACCATCCTAACCTCGGCAAAAAAGCAATGTCATTAAAAAGTTACAATTTATCAATTATTGGTATTGATATTAATCAATTAAGTTCTATAATGAAATAAGACTACTCGCCTCAGCTTTTTCGAAGTCACACTGGATGAAAAAGGCGTTTTATTTCCAATTTATTTTGTATATTTTCTTAAAAAACGTGGTCGCTTGATGCAAGTAAAAGGAGCTTAATTGTTTATTTTTATTTTTTTTTCAATTGTAGCTGTCCATCATGAAAATGATATAGCTTTAAAGCAGCTAAGTTGGCGATCATTAACAAAGAGAAATAACTACGTAACTTTGAAATAATACACTGCTGCCTGTATAGAGATCGACGAGAGAGTTTCGTATACAGCGTCATTCCTCAGATCGCAGCTGCACCGCTGCTGACCGTGATCTGCGGGCGCCTATTTAGAAACTATGCAAAAAAATGTAATGGTTCAGTAACATGCCTTACTCGCGCTCCGGTTATCAGTCGTATTTCTATGGCCATGCACTTGTACTATTATTTATTCCGCGGCAAGTAAGGTAAATGATGAGTGGTCCATTAGTCGGTTTGGCCCCCCCTGACCGTGCCGCCCGGGGCACGTGCCCCCGTCTGCCCCCCCCTAGATCCGGCCCTGCGGAAACACCAGAGGCACTACATGCGTTGTGCCTCCCGGGATATTTGCAAAACGAACAAACTACTTCTACGCGACTCTGAGAAAGGGTTGCGCGTCTTTAGTGCATAGGGTACGGGGTGGCTCTAACAGCACAATATATATAGAATCCTGTGTGTGCATCTGTGTCGCAGACAGCGGCTGTCTGCGACACAGATGCACATATGCTGGAGGTATACTACTAGGTGGACACTTATTAAATTATTAGCATGGTAATTCAAATTTTGGCTGTATTTATTTGACATTTAAGTATAATAAATAAATAAACATTTACGGAGCGGATCGCCCTCCGATCCAATGGACCGACGACTTGCGAAAAGTCGCCGATGGAGGCTGGATGTAGAAAGCGGAGAACCGGGATATCTGGCACAGAATGTGGAGACGTTTAACTGCAACCGTTTGAAGAAAGATAGAGAGAAGTGAAGCTCTGGTTTTAGGAAAGAACATATAAGTTCAATCTTCAAGCTACCACAGTTCTAAAAGTACTACACGAGTTTGTTTCGGAATGTTTTCGAGTAATTAAATGACTCCTTCATGAGTTAAAAATTGTCTATGCATTTAAAGCTTACAGACTATAAATACTCTTTCGGATAACCATATCCGAAAGAGTATTATAAGTACCTACTTTATTAAAAGTATTTTAAATCATTCGATCAATATTTTATTCTAAGAAAGCTTGTAAAACGCAGTAAAATTTACCAAGATTATTTAACACGTTTGTATACTCTTTTCGTTACTCAGTGTTATCTCCTAAACCAAAGCAGACAAACACGCTGATCACTTAATCCTATGTTAAACCGACTACCATACACCCACGGTTAAGATAGTCATGTTAAAAACCCAAGGTCGTTCACTCCGCGTGTGACGTCACAAGTCAGGCGTACGTGTGCGCGTGCGCATAGGCGTGAACGCCAAAGGAACGTGCAAGTTGCGAAACGTCAATAACGGACAAATCACGTCTGTGGAATGTCTGGTTAGATGTCATGTCTTAAAACTTCGGCCATCAAAGCGAAGCCTCCAAATTGTTTCAACCTCAATTGTAGCAAACAACGCAAAGCAACAAATAAACAAAGACTGTATGGTGGTAAAACAAAATAAAAAGTTCATGCACATTGACATCCTGAAGAAGGGTGCAGGCGTGCAGTTACTGAATTTTGTGACGTAAAAATGTTAAGTAACAGGATCCAGTAATTTCCCTAAAAAACAGCTATAATAAAAGCATAACTGTGTCTGTTTCTTGTCTAATCCCCTCCAGACATGAAAAACTTCTGAGGTTCTAATCTACTATTTTTCATATACTGAAATACATTCGGCAACAAAATTGATGACGCGTTGCAACTTTCAAGAATAACACAAAATCAAGATAAGATTTATCTTTTTCCGCTAAATATTAAACGACTCAATCATTAGTAGTAGTAGGTACCAATTACTAATCAGAAAACATTACATTTACTGCCATTTACCTTCACTTTCAAATAGACAGCATCAATGATTCGTTTGTTTATGAATAGGGCGCCATACGGTTACGCGTTTAAAAGGAAAATTTAATACATTTATCTGCTATGAAAGTATACGGATGAATTGTGAAATGGACAGTTCCGATAGCGATAACGGTTTTAAGTAACAACAAAGAAGAAATACAAACGTGTTATAGGGATGTTGACTGACAAATCAATTGAGCTACTCTTTTTGATCTGTCAAAACGAGTTATTTCTATTCGTTTTCTATGGTATTACAACACTATAACGTCACGATGTTAAATCAGTTGACGATATTTTAATACCTATTCCGTAATTAAAAAATAAAGGTTGTGATATATGGATAATCATATCGATCAGTTGAGGTTTTTAGTTCGATATGGAATTATTAATATGCTGCACATTATTAATTTGCCCCACCAAAGGTCAGATGTCTCGAAATCAACACTAAGATAGACAGTTTGGCCATGACAGTTCATTTTCTACAAAACGTAGGTAATAATTATACTCAGACCGCTAGCTAAAAACCTCTCTAATTTTCACGGCATTAGACAACACTCGTCCGCAATGTTATAATCGGTTTCCAAACTGTCCAAGAGAGATCACTTCCCACAATTACGAGTAGCTCTTCAAGCAAACCGAAATACCACGAAAATGTTGGAAATAAGTAATTCAGCACTTCAGTAAAGCCTTGAATGTTTAAAGAAACCTTACAAACAATAAAACCTGCGATTTATAATAGTCTGTTCAAAAATATCGTAAATTTGTAATAGTATGTTGGTGGTTAAACACTTTGACTGCCATGTAACTATACATAATAGAAATAGTATTTTTTGTCGCCTCAAGGTGTTAAGGTTACCCGGTTAAATTCCGGTTGAATCAAATAGTAATCATCAAAATAAATGTCGCCCTTTTTCAAAGAGTTTCAGACCCCATGTGTACCCGTTATGAGATTAGAGGACTCCAGAGATTATATTCCAAATTGATACACTTTTGAACATCTGACACACCTAGTGTCATTATAAATAGCACAGTTTCTCTCATTTATAGAGCAATAGATTTTACCTCGTTCTTAATAGCACAAAGCGCATTAGGGTCTCCCTATTCAATGGTTCAGAAATCTATACAAATTGGGTATGCTATGCTCAATGGTCTCCCGTCTGGCTAGACTTAGAAAAGCCCCATTGTCTCGCCATTCATAAATATACCGAGCGTCCTATTTCAAAACTGTGAAAGGGACAGAAACTACGTTTACTCATCAAGCCATAAAGCGTTTGGTCGGTGTAAATTATGCTGTAACCGACTTTGCATGTTCTCGCCTTTTAATGCAACGTTTTCGCGATGATTATTAAGAGAATAAAAAACCGTACCTGCCGGCTGGCGCCGGCATGTCGCGGGAACGGAGCGTGGGAGGGACGCAGGGAGGAAGGGAGCCCCCCCCCCCTCTTGCCCGTGATAAGGAGGTGTGACAGCTTGAGTGAGGTCAAGCGCGGTGCAACGGATTAAGGATGGGTGGATAATAACGAGAACCGTTACTCGTTATCCAACAATATCAGTTATCGATAACGTAACTATGCATGAACGCAAAATTTTCATACGATTTTGTAACGACTTCACTAGAGTGGGTGCATTATTTAACTTATACCTTGTACTGCTTTACACTTATAACTTTGTAAAATATAAAGTATCCTTCGAAAATGGATTCATAACGCACTTACTCAATTTAACCAGAATTTAAAATATTTTTTAATGAAACAGATGACATTATTGAATATTAAACATCCTTGAAATATAACATCCTCGCCGTGAATACCTGAAGGCGAAAAACATAACAGAAACCATCATCATAATGGTGACTAAGCCCCCAAAAGTCTACACACATCCCTATTTGGTTGTTCAAATATACACATCTTAATCTATGTAAATATATTTAACTCAAAAGTGACTGACTGACATAGCTTTCAACGCACAGCACAAACCACTGGACGGCTCGGGTTCAAATTTGACAGCAGGTAGATGTTATGACGTAGGCATTCGCTAAGAAAGGATTTTGATTAATAAGGAAAGGATTTTGAGGGGTAAAATAGGGGATAAAAATTAATACTTCTTAACGCGAGCGAAGCTGGGGGCAAGTGCAAGTATTAAATAAAAGTAATTACAAAACTACATAAACACCAAATTAACACAGTAATGGCCCTCTTTCGCAAGAATTCTAGAATAACATTCCTCGCTTACTGCAACATTACAAATGCATAACGATACGAAACAATAACACAGTTGCCCTCACTACTACTAACGGGGAGCGCGCGTCGCAGACCCCCCGCACCGTCCCCCACCCCGTCCTCCGTATAAAACAGTCTGCCAACACGCGCGCCGCGTCTAACGTTACAACGCCACCGTGTAGTTCAGTGCACCGCACTCAAACACACCACGCGCGCACAAAAATTGTGAAAGTGTCGCTAACATATCGCGATTTCTACAAGTGAGAGTAATTTGCTCAACCGCCAAAACAAAACCTTCACAAGTCAAGTGGTGGATTGTTTTGTGATTTTTAGAGAGGCGAGGTTCAATGGAAGCGAGGTTCGTGACCTGCCGGAGTTTCCAGCAGATCAAGCCGCCGGAGAAGAGTATCGCGCCGCAGCCGACGGTGAAGGGGCTCCTGTCTCGCTTCGGGAGCCAGGCACAGGCGTTGTTCGCGCCTAAGAAGCCCCGGTTCGGCTCATCAGTGGCGATACACAAACTCCGCGAGACCAAGTGGTTCAACACACAGAATATACTCTGCGCAGTGCTGGAGTCAGGTTTCGTGCTCGAGGTGCGAGCCGAGGACCCACTGCCACCAGACTCGGTTTTGTCTCCTGACTACCATATGTACGCCATTGCCATGTGGAAGAAGGGTAAAGGTGTGTATAGTTTTTTATATCTAAATCATAGATTTCATAATTATATTTTGCAATCGTAACTATGTATGTGAGGAGTTGCGGCATGAGCGAACGCCGCGCCCGGCATTTTGGGCGACACTAAATAACGTTGGCATCGTTTAGTCACGGTCGCACGACTGAACGACTTACTTCAACAATATGATTTGTAAATATTTCATGCCTCTCGCACGCAGTGCGGTGCGTTCCACTAATTGCTTTAACACATGTATCGTCAATGAACTTCATGTCCGGTTTAATAGCCCTTATTGAATAAATTAATTCAAATTGAAGGCAATGAAGATAAAACTGCAGAGTGGAAATTCAAAGAGCATTTACGAACAACTAACAAATGTATTCATGTAAAACGTAAACTCCTTAATTGCAGTCGCAGTAGAAAATATAAATGTTTAAAATTTAACCCAAAGGCCACAAGGAAATTAACATTTACGTAACGTATGATTCCTACAAAGTCTTTCATCAATAACTTTTTAAATTTAATTTCAAATATTTTGTTTTGTTTGCAAATAAGTTATGAACTGTTTTGTCAACAGAAAAAACAAAGAACCCGGAACAGATAGACATCTATACAGTACAACAGAAAGGAGTGCGCAAACGTGTCGTCAGGACAACACTGAGTGCCTTCTGGAAAAAAGACTCTGTGATTCGCATCAACAACATTGATGACAAACAGGAGACCCCTAACAGCGAGAAAGACATAAGAGCCAAGGTAAACTATAACGAAAAAACATGAAAAACACACCTGAAAGTTTCCAATTCATTTAACTTGTAATTCATTGAGCCTTTCAAACTTTGTAGAATCAATCATGTGTTCGCATACAGTTACATAGCTACTAATGATCCAATAAATCGTAGCGTCACCGATTGGTAAACACCCAAACAAGTTTCACCTGAGAAAAAACCGCATGACATAACTCGGGGACGGCCTTCTATGACTTCAATAAATCTAGTCACGAGTAGAAGCAATTCGTAACGCAACATTGCCAAGAGCAATAATAAATATAATATAATTACGCGACTAGACCGTATAACCCCGTTAATTTCATAAACAATCCATATACATCGCACTCACGTTCGTATGACCTCAATTTGAATGCGAACAATCAACGACCCAATTTTTAATGTCAATATACTCCTTAATTTATTAACGCACCACTAACTTCTCGAATAGGGCTTCCCTTATCCCTTTACTTAGATCATATTCGCTACTTACTTTTCTTTTAACTAATAATGCATGACAATAAAATTCAACCCTTCAACGGTGCATCTATATCTCGAACGTCAGAGTTCTTCCTTCTTAAACGTAGGCGTGCGTCAGAATTGGAAAACTCTCATTTCAGATAGCGAAAGCCTCGTGGGGCTTTCGTACATTGGACACTGTGGGCACAGTCACACAGTGAACAGTGGAACAGCTACTAAGGGAGCTTCTACTGATTGCAGCTGGATATGGCAACAAAGTCAAGGTTCGAGAGGAACTGGCATAATACACTGCATTTCGTCCACTGGTGTCGTTACGGGGAGACTCCGCAAGAAGCTCGCATGAGACAGGTAAACGAACCGTACCAATGTGTATACTATATGTATACAACACATCCCGCAATTGAAATTCCATCGGAGAAAACTCTAGAACCCTCAATAACGGCATTAGCACGCGGCTACTCGTTATACCGGTTTGATTATATTTAAAACGGTCGTGTTATTACGGCTATTTTTAGAACTATTATGTTAAAGACGTGCCCACCCCGATACATTATGCAGTTATTAATGTTGGTTCTAGATTTTTATCGTAACTTTTATAAATTGCATGATCATTATAATCTAAGTTACATGTAAGCTGTCCTTGCAATGTATTTAACGTAATCAGTGCCTTTATCTTATGTTTCAATATACCCTCAATTGTTTAAGTTGTGATGACAGTTTAGTGACATTTGTCCCGTTTACTTTTGAATCTTTTACAAGCTTTATGTGAATGTGTACGCTGTTTGCGCTTATGTATCACTGGACTTCAATGGGGCTTCATCATTCAAGAGGACATTAAGGTGATAACTGGGCACGTTGTGTGGAGACGACGGTGCAAGCATGGGCACCATCGGCCTAATGGGGGGGTCGTTCAAATACGAGAGATCGCAACGTAGCAATTCTGTTACAGATCAGCTTAACGACGTCGAAAACACCTATGATAATCATCTTTTGATGAGAATCGTTGAGGCGCTTTGGACCCTTACAGCTGGCAACATGTACAAACACCGGTGAGGATTTGATATTTTAATACCGGTTATACAACACCGGAATTTGCGCCCATGAATGTATTATTGTGTGTGTGTTTTTATGTACATATGGATCACATCACATTGACATTATACTACACACGGTGAAAACATACGTGACTCACAACCACTCGGTCAAGGTATAGGTTATGCGAAATATAAAAAAGCAATCGTGTGAAATAAGATTTCAAAATAAAAGATACCATAATTCGCTCATTAAAACTTGAATATGTCACGTAGTTTTCGTGACATCAATGAAATTATAAATTGCAGTTACAAAGAAACAGCCTCACTTCTTGAATTTTAATTCCAACAGAAAATCATTATTCCAAATGGGCTTGGTTCAATCAATTATAAAGTATTCTATTTAGGTTAAATCCAAAGTAAATACATTGCTATCTTAAAATAATAACAAATATTTACTCAAAACAAAATAATTGCAGACCAATTGCTCCATTTGTTTAATGAGTGACATCATTCTGAACTGCTGCAGTCCTTCACCAAACAATAGAGATGTTTGAACAATTGTCCGTAGCTTACAAAAGCGTCTTCGTTCCTACAAAGTTACAAAGAAAAATTCAAACCAAATTCAAAATTAACGCGTAATTTTTCTTATCAATCAATATATAGAATATTCTTTGTACACAATTCTTCCGATAAAATCACAGTTATTTGTTATTGAACACAAAACAAAGTTATCTCTGTTGCCTTATTTCTTATGAGTTGAATAAAATATATAATTACATGTATTGGTAACATGATAAAACCGATAAACACAAATATAAGATTACTGACGGACGACTCTTGTTAAGGAGCGGTACAAATTGCGCTGATCAAGTGCGTATTAGCAAAATAATATTAATTAGAAGGTACTTAAACTGAAGTACCAAAATAATATATAAACATATTAAGAAAAAATAAGTAATTGTGGACATTCAAATTAGTCGAATTTAGTTCCATTGCTTCCTACACATAATACGATTGTATAAATAGATTTATTTATTATTATTGACATTCTTTGTTTATTCGTGTTTGACGAGTTCTAACTTTATATGTCTATGTAAATAATTCGTTGTTCGTTACTTCTTAGTAACCATTTCATTATACATAATAAAATTACCTATAAAATCACCTTTTTACAATAATTGTTATTCAATTTACCTCTCATAGTATTCCATAAAATAATAATTATACGACACAGTGACCTACTTATTATTCCTACTTCTTCCTACACAGTGACCTACTCATTGACAAAATAAATTTAATATTCTTGATTCAATATTGATTTATTTCTAAATCTTTCCTTTAGGCTTCTATGGTTGGTTTTAGTAGACTAATTTTGTAACAACCCATGTGCATTTACTATTCCAATTCTAATTACCGTATATATAGTTACATTTTTAAATGTTTAGAATAGATTATAATTGTCAAGAAATTTAACACTTAAACATACAACACATTCTGATACAAATTTTGCAAATCATTGCCAAATAACTAAATCCTTTTTGTAATATGCCAATTTACGCAAACAATAAGACAAAGATTTGCAAATTTGTTTACTATTTAGTCAGCAACATGACTAGCTGAACAGTTAAGCCTTAAAAATCACCATATTTTAATAGAAAATAGCTTCAGGTAATAAATACAATTATAATGGTATGTATTTTAACTCTTGATATTCCAAGGCACAGTAGGGGATAAAGGTGACTTTTTATAACAGTTTAATCTTTTAGTTATTCCGATCTTATAATGCCTTTAATTCTCTAGTAACCAACAACATTAAGTTCGATTTATCATCGCCGAATTTGATGATGCCATAAGCCTCTTATCAGCCAGTGTATATGAGTAATTTTAGTTTAATTGTAAAATATTTTTTGTTTTTTAATATGGCAATTTTACCATCGCAAACGTTCAGCTACTCGTAGTTGCACCAACCGAATGCCAATTTAAATGTAAACCCTGCCTTGTTACAGATAAGCGAGTCGCTCAAATGGGGCAACATCGGCATGAACATGGGCGTGATGCTCGTCAGCCAATCCCACGTGCGGGAGAAGGCCAAATCCGTCTGAGTGTCGCAGACCAGCGGTACCACCGCTGGCAACACATGCTACGCTTGCTTTTGGCCACCCAACACCAACATAGACCACGTCTAGCTATTCGAACATCCGAATCTCGAATTTAAAACAACGGAATAATGTTCAATATTTAATGAGCAGCTTTAAGTTCCTCCATTTGAATTTCAAGAGCGCGACAGTCTCAGTGTCGTTCTATTTCAGTATTCTCATGTCTCTCTTTCGCTCCACTTCTCGGGTTTGTTAGGAAGCTTTAATATGATTGGACGAATCGATTGGAAATTTAAAAACATTCCTGAATGCTAAGAAAAAAGACGCCCCATGGCTTGTACTTTTTAAATATTCGTTATAATGCTCTAATCTATTGATATTACAGTTAACACTATTTATCGTAACGTAAGCCCTGATAATTAAGGCGAAATAATGATTTATGGTCTGAGAGTGACACCCTAGTCTTAATGTATTTATTTCTTCTCGTATGATTTCTTATGAAATAAGACTGTTTTTGATATTTATTACATACATATATGACTACGAAAACTTGAGATAATGTTAACCGTTTTAAAATTAATAAATTATGTAATTATTATAAAATATAGTTCTTGTATTTAAATAACAAGTATTGAGTCATTACAAAGCATTAAAACAAAATTGTATTATTCGTAAAGTTAAATATATCAAAGTTAAATTTTTTCGTAGTCTTAAAATAAAAGAGTATTGCTATGTTAAAAGTATTTCAAACTATATACTAATATAATTACGACCTAACTTAAGGTATGTGTGACAATCAGATGTTGAGTTTGTGAGAGTAATTTACTCGTAAGTTAAATGTTCTATTTATAACGAAGCATTTTTTTAAATAAATAAATGATGATTAAGTAAATACATTTTGTTTTTCATTTATAAACAGTACCTACACGAGTTATTTGTAGGTGTGTCCTATGCTCTTCTGAAGCCCTTTTCAGTATTTCCCTTTATAACTTTAGTAGACAAGCCCAATCAATTTTTTAAGATCTATGGCCTTGACGTCTTAAAGGTGCTCAAGATAATATTTTTAGGTCACCCATCGTACGAAAAGCGGTTGGGATAGTTGCTTGACTAGTGCGATCGTCAACAGATCACACAAGCCACTACGCCCTCCAAGATTGATGATGATGAATTATGAACATTCACTCCTTTAGTGGATTTACATTAAGCCACAGTCATTTACTGATATTGAGTGGAAAATTTTGAATATTGTTTTTAAATAAGTTATTTAGGTGAATTTAGTACATTTAATTAAAAAAAACGATTTCAGAGTCACTCTTTGACGAGAAATTTACTCTTATTGCACGCCAAATTACACAAAATGCTAATTTAAGATTAACTGCCACACTTTTGAATAAACAAGAGACACGACGAATTTTTATGGATTGCATTATTGGCTTACTGTTGACAGTCAACAGACTTATTGACTCATTGGTGGGCACTGTTGCCTTCCGATAGAACGTGCACGTTCAAAACCTGTCACGTACATACCATAGTCTTTTCGAATTTTAGAAATTATAGGTACGTTTATCCGACGCTCTTACTGTGAAGGAAAACATCGTGAAGATACCTGCGCACGCCTGCGAAGAGATTCAAAGGTTGTGCGTAAAGTCGGGCAATACGCACTGGGCCCGCGTGGACGACTAAGGCTGTTATGGGTAGGCTCGGGCCTCGGTAGGGACGTATAATGTGATGATGATGATGATTTTAACATCTACTAGGTGGAAGACTCGTTGCCAACGCAAAGCCAGATAACGTCCCGCGAAATAGAAGTGTTTTACACTTGTATTTTGGGATGAGGGTACTGTAGCTGGTGAAATAACTGGGTATTAGACACCTAACATTTGTTGTCTTGGGTGACAGGCGCACGACAGTGTTAGCGCAAAGTTATTACAAGTACCTACTGTTATAATTTTCTCAACTGCATCTGTCATGGTCAGGCTTATCACTTACCACCACTTCAGCAAACTAACCGTTGCGTTAACTTTATGACATGAAGTCATATCCATATATCATGGAGGTTACCGCCATCTCTGTGTTTCGGGATGAGGGCTATTTAGCAGGGGCTGATGCTAAAGTACTTACCTCTCTCAGTAGACCGAACAGCATATCAGTAGACAGCGACCTCTCGTGGGCTTCGTCCATGATGATGGCACAGTAGTTGTCCAGGTCCGGCTCGCGAAGACCTTCGCGTAGGAGGATACCGTCAGTCATGTACTTGATCACCGTTTTTGGGGAGGTGCAGTCTTCGAAACGGATCGCGTAGCCCACTTCGTCGCCTGAAGGAATTTAATGGTTAACTGGGTTATATAAATAAAACATTGATTTTATTTAAACAACGAATAAACATACTTATATACTCATTTTTGTAAATACATACATTTTGTACATAGAAAACACTCAGACCAATACAAACAGACATGTTCATGCATACTCGTACAAATGTTTGTAACGCCCAGGGATCGCACCAGAACCCTCAGCGTAATAGCCGACGTCTTAACCCTTTCACGATATTGGTCATATGAATACAGTATTGTAATTACATACTACTAGCTGTTCCCCGCGGTATTACGCGGGATGAGGGCAATAAAATTACCGGGTATCAGAGACCTAACACCTGTTGTCTCGGGTGTCGGGCGCAGTGCGGCATTGATGGAGATTAATACTATCATCAGCTGTTAGTCTCCATCAATGCCACTCTGTCATGTTCAGGCGTATCACTTACCATCAGACTTTGTAAGATAAAAAATAAAAACAGTAAGTATTACTATAATGATACGCTAGCATTTTTGTATCGGAAATGGCGAAGTTATTTTTTTGTAATACTGTTTTAAGACATGGCGTAATCCCCAACATAAAATATGACCAATGATCGGAAAAGTCCAGTAACCATCGCAATGGTTTATCGTTAGATGGGTGACTGAAAAACATTATCTCGAGACCGTCCTTCGGAAGACACGTTTCGCCGATGGTTCCAGCTATTATCTAAGGATAATAATCGTGAATTAGCATTAGTGGATAACAGCCTATTACTATGGCGTGTGGGAAGGTGATGATGATATAAAACTTGGACACTGACTGCGGGATTGGTTCACAAGTTCATAGTCACTCAACGCGCAATGGAGCGAGCTATGCTTGGAGTCTCTCTTAGGGATACGATCAGAAATGATTTAATCCGTAAGAGAACTAAAGTAACCGACAGAGGCCGCCGGATCAGCAAGTTGAAGTTGCAGTGGGCTGGTCACGTATGTCGCAGAACCGATGGCCGTTGGAGCAGACGAGTTCTGAAGTGGAGACTGCGTGTCGGCAAGCGTAGCGTGGGACGCCCTCCGGCTCGATGGTCCGACAACTTGCGAAAGGTCGCTGGTGGTGGCTCGATGAGGAAAGCGGAGGACCGGGATATCTGGCGCTAAATGTGGGAGACCTATGTCCAGCAGTGGACTTCAATAGGTTAAGAGATATATAAAACTGACCTAGCTTGGCATTCATCTCGTCTGAGACACGTTTCGCGACCGACATGGCGGCCACTCGCCGAGGTTGGGTACAACCGATCATGCCGCTACGACTGTAGCCTTCTTCGTGAAGGTACTGCGTCAGCTGAGTAGTCTTGCCGCTGCCAGTCTCACCTGTAAAGTGAATGGGATTTAGAAAACAACTCAGTACTGTTGCCTTTTGCATAAGCTGAGATGTAGTGTATAAATAATAAGTCTAGAAAAATAAGCATCGGTTGGTGCGGACTGTTCCCTTCTATCTGGAGGCACAGGTTCATACGGTGAAGGAAAACATCGTGAGGAAACCTGTACACACCTACGAAGAGATGCAAAGGATGTCCGTGAAGTCGGCCAATCCGCACGTGGCCCGCGTGGACGATTAAGGCCTATACATCCGCGTACGGATAGGCTCGTGCCCCTCGGTGGGGACCTTACAATAAGCGAAGGATAATGATAAAAAATATAAGAAAGCTCACTCACCGACAATAATAACGATATTGTTCTCGCGGATGACCTGCATCAGCTCTTCCCTCACCGCGAACGCCGGTAGGTACCTCCTCTGTTCGGAAATCGATTTTTTCGTCACGAAGTCCGACTTTGAATCGGGCTGTGATGCTTCTGTGAAACAATCATAAAATTTCATGAATGTCCCAATAGATTATAGCAGCGAACTCGTTCCACTGTCGAAAGTACACGTCAGACGACTACCCGAATATTCAGTTCCACCCTTCGCGATATCAACACTTACCGTGTCGTTTTACCGTGTCTCCCTCTTTTATGTTACGAAGTGAACAGGACGGTTAGGACGCTCACCTGATAGAAAGTGAAACGCTTGACCATGACAGTGCGGCATTGAAGAAGACGCACAACTGATAGACCGTTATATTATTCAGCGCACTACGCCCGACACCCGAGACAATAGATGTTAGGTCTCTTATACCCTGTAATTCACTAGCTAAAGTGCCCTCATCTCGAAATACAAAAGTGCATAGCACCCTCATTTTACGGACGATATCTGGCACTGCGGTGGTTCCTACCTAGACGACTCAGTATCGAGTCTACCACCTAGTAAACCTTAAAATAATTATACTAGTTTAACGATACCCTCCTAATAAAATCCTATGTCGAAGTCCGAGTCCTACTCTCGGATATCCTCAGGCTAGTCACATTTCTGATGACAGAGTCATCGCCACTCTCTTTGTGTTCGATGAAGATGGCCTTCACCATCAAAGAAAAGTCCATCTAAAAAGTCAGCTACCGAATAAGTGACTGAGAATCATATTTTTAACTTTCGTTAAGTGACTGAGAATCATATTTGTAACGTTAAGCGATTAGTTCCGGTTACATTAGGATGGTAGCCGTTAACAGCCACCAATCCACATTGGGCACACATGGTGAATTGCTGGTATAAATAGGCTGTATCCCAAATATACCAAAGCCATGCTGTGGTTAGTTCAGTACCTTGCAGCGGGCCGTTTAAGATTGGTTGATTGATTGATATACTAAGAGAAAAGCGAAATTATTCGAATTTAAGGTGATTTCTTAAATCAGTACTAAAACAACGAAGTTTACTCAAGTTCATATATGAAGGTTAAAATTATTTTAAAGCTTAACTATATCCACATGAGTATCGCAACGACATATGTATGGTTATATTTTATCGTAAGTAAATCGAGCGAATCGCAAACTTCGACTCCACTCCGGAACTTCATCTAGTAACATATGTACACATAAAATATACCTTTATCCAAATGTTCAGCATATTTGTACGCTTCTCTTGTGGGTCCATCGTCTAGTTCTTCTTTCTCCTTCTGTATACCCATTATGTTACCTGAAAAATAATTTCAATTCAGACATGTGTTGTACTTAAGTTTGGTTTTGAATAATGATTTAATACCGACTTTAATTCCCATACTGAAAAACATTTGTCTGTCCGTCGCTATCTCTGTCCCTATATCCCTATGTATGCTTAAATCTTTTAAACTACGCAACGTATTTTGCTACGGTTTTTTAATAGATAGAGTGATTGAAGAGGAAGGTTTATATGTGTAATAATATTATTATTATGGATATCCATTAAATAGTAGAATAATACTATTATTATTGAGATTACTAATGTGATGTTGTACATAATTTCATTTTTCCGCTTACATTGCAAACGCAGGCTGAATTCTACGAGATTTATTAAAATATATGTTCACAGATTTTCTGTAGCGTATTTAGTATCACCATTGCACCCGTGCAAGACGGATGGCCGCTAGTACAATACAAATACTAAAAATATATTTTACCAAGTTTAGTTCCTTCCAGTTTCCAATGTTTCTTCTGCGCTTTCCTTCGTTCCTTCTGTTCTCTGAACGCTTTCACCAACGCCGAGCCCTTACGAGCATTTACGCCATGTCCGAAGTCGGGTCTTTTACCTTTCAAACCATATTATTGACAGTTAATGTACAGCAAATTGAGAAAAAATATCACCAGTGTTGCCGCTCGATAGTCCACTAACTACAGTCTATCGATAGGCTATCAATAGTTGGGTAAAATCAATAGTACTGTACCGTAGAGGTAAAAACTTGCATTTTTTCGACAGTATCGAAGCTTTTTGTAAAATTGACAATCGTTACTATTGCTTCCGACCATAGATTTCCCAATACAGGAGATGGGGCAAGCCGCGTTTTTAAGTGCGACAAATGTAAGCTCAACGAGCATACACTGGCTGCCAGTTTACGCTCTGTGAGACGAGTCAAGACGTACGAATATTAGAAGAAATTACCGTTTGTCCCAAAATGCCATCCTGTGCAATTGTAACATACCATCATCGCAATGAATCAGTAAATTTACCAAGAAATATAATAACTTTTCACTGGTAAGAACCAAAAAGAAATTGCGACACTGGGACTGCCTATAAACTTGGCGGCTTGTCCAGTCTAATTGTATATTCGGATGTCTGTGCTTCCGACTATTGCCAAAACTAGGGATAGTATTGATTACATTGATAACTATCGATAGTCGAACTATTGATATTCTAACATTGATTAGCATTCAACTTCTTCAAACTTTGTACCTATTCTATGCATCTGTAAGATATCACAAATGTTTGAGTATTTTTTTATTACATTAACGATTCTAGTAGTAGAAATCTAGGAATAAAAGAATTTTTTTATTATTAAGATTTCCGCTTGTGACCACGGTAACTGTCATCATTATCAGCTCATTAAACGTCTCCATCGAGAGGCACGAGCTTACACGTAAGGGTATTTAAGCCTTAGTCGTCCACGCGAGCCCAGTGCGGATTGGACAACTTCACGCACACCTTTGAATCTCTTCGCAGGCGTGCGCAGGTTTCCTCACGATGTTTTCCTTCACCGGAAGAGCGTCGGATAACGTACATATAATTTCGAACATTCGAAAACATTTGGTACGTGGTGGGATTTGAAACTCACGGTAACTGAAAAATCACCTAAATATCGGCAGCAAATATAATAAAAAATTACGCGTACGCGATTTAATCCGTGCAATGAATTTAGATTCAATGGTATACCAATTGCGAAACCTTAAGACAGTATTGGGTGGGGGGTTTTCTGCTTGAGCAAAGCATGAAAGTCCTGTATAATGCACGTTAATGCCAGTCAAAAGTACACAGTGCAAGAATTTTTATATTATAGGTAACTGGCGGACTATGTTCCGCCTTAGAAGCCATAAATTAGCAAATTTGGCAATACCATGTTTTAGGTCACGCCCCACAAGAACAGGATTAAAAGTATAATGTAAGTCTCTTGATTTAGAGCTATCTCCCAATCGATTTTCAACCAAATCGGTTCAGCCATTCTAGAGCTATAAATAGTGTAGCTAACACGTCTTTTCTTTACATATGTATATATTTATATCTTTACAAGTTTCAACACATAGCTTAACTTAATACTTACAGGTATAACAGGTTCAGGCTGCTTTGTGAATACAATTCTGCCATCAAGGAATGGTGGAACTATATTGTGCACCAGTAAATGTACTCTATCTACACTTTCCTGAAAATTAGACACAAATTATTAGTAATCAAATCTGGGAACTACCTAATGAATAGACATAATACGAGTATGTTATTATTATGTCATAAAAAAACTTAAGTATAAATAATACATAAAAATCTAATAATTGACTATTACACTATAAATAAAATTTGATAATTTTAGAAACAGAATAATTTTTATGTTTCTCACTAGTTTTTTACATACAAAATTTATAACCCTAAGTTTCGAAAACGATTATTCTTATGAACAAATTTAATATATATAAGCTCACCGAATGACAACTTAAATTAATGAGGGTATAATCAATTTTAAAAACTTCACAATCAAGCAAATAGCCTCCTGATAGTAAATTTCAACTGTTGCCTGCTATTTTATATTTTTACTATTTACTACGTAAAATGCTCAGACAGAAAACCACATTATTTTTTATTCGTTGAAATGGACTCTAATGTTGGCCCTTATATTCTTTGGACTTTTGGGTTATAAGGTTATATATTAATCTATTTCAAAGTTATACAAAAAAGTACTCTTTGGCATCTCACCTCGTCCAAGTCATTGTTAACATTAATCGAATGGACGACAACCACTCGTAAGCATTCTGTTTCTTTCCCACAGTTATTATCCTTGTCTATTTGCTGACGTTGCGCGACACTTTCCTGTTCCGTCTCTTCTCTATTTGTTCCTCTTTACGCGCCACATATTCGGCACTTGTATCAGCGAATGGATCCGATTCGTCTGCCTCACCTGTTATTGACACAATGGGCAATACAATAAAGAACTATGCTCAGGATCTCGCATTTCGAGACCGCGCATTTCTGTATAGCGAAGGTGTCCCTCTTGCCCTATGGACCAAGGACTGGCGACTAGGGTTACCAGGTGACCATAGGAAATCGCTGAATTAGCTGTAAATTTAGCCTAAAATATAGGTAAAAAGCACAAATCTTGACAGGACTGGCAATCAAAAATGCCTATGGCTGGCATTGTAAGGATGCCTAACAATCCTACCAACAGCATAAAAACTAAATCTTTTGAAAGTCAATAAAAACGTGGCTTACCTTCACCCATGTTGTACCAAGCTCTGTCTAGCTTCTTTTCTGCTTCTTCCCAATCAGGGTCGTTATATCTACACCACGCTTGAAGTAGCAAACCTTTAAATATTTATTAAATATATTCATTATTTAAAAATAATCAACTACAACTTTTGTAACCATAACATCCACTGCAGGACATAATAAGCCTTCCCCAATGACTTCAATCACATATGGCGTTATGACCCGTAATATATTTTATTACCCGTAATTTGTTTATTTGCTGAAGTTTGTTATAATGATTCACTGAATAAATATTTACTTTGCTTTATTTTAATGCATCGCGCTGGGCCAATATGTGGTAATATATTGCCAGAGCTTTATTGAAAGTATTTTTTCCCATATACAAACAAGTACCATGAGCACTTAGGGTTGGCTTGGGTTCCAAGAATCCGCACCCGCTGTGTGCGTGTGTATGCTTTTTGTAAGCCTAATTTGAATAAATAGATTGACTTAAGCCTTGTCTAGAAATGTAAAGAAAATTTATAAAAGAAGACTTAAATCCATCAGACATTAAAAAAATCCTATAACTAAGAATGTATTGTAATAATAAACTAGCAGACAGCCCAAAATAGGATTCCAATGAAAATTACTTACTATTTATGCTATGAAGTTAAAGTATCCAGTAAAATCTATTTAATTTTAAATTTACAAGCTTACTTGTGCGGTGTTGCCCTATCAGATAATTCATATAGCCTTCCTTTATAATCTCTTAGAGGTTTTCCTCTTTCACTACGTTGAGACCTATCTGAGGGACCATCTTTAGGCAGTGGAGTTGGGAAGTCCAGCTTGATTGCGTATATTACCCCTGGGGTCATCGTCATCATCATCCCATGCTGTTTTATCTGTAGGTTTTAACACCTTCATGCTGAAAACAAAACTTAAATGTATAAACACATAGCTTTATCATATAATAAATATTTTTTAAAAAATTGTCATGTAATTTCTGTCCATCAACAACATATATTAACTCCATATGTATACTAAAACTGGAGCTGGTTCATTTCTTTACTTAGGAGAAATGATATAACAAGAAAGTATTCATATTCCCTTTCAAAAATAATATTAATAAGGTAAATATCAACCAATGCTGTAATTTTTAAGGCTGAGAGCCATCTGCGCTCGCCAATTGCCCGGTAAGCTGTAAAGGCCATCTGCGGCCAAAAGCAGTAGTCAGTTCGAAAAAAAAGAGTTGTAATTTTTATTTTTATGAATTTGTCCAAAACCCAACATTATTAACGCTAATGTTGCTTAGAGAAAAATGCATCCTGTTGAAGAGAAAATAATGAATTGAATACCTTGGAGTTCTAGGTTCATCTTTGAACCTTGGTTCATAGTAACTTCTCCTCGAGCTGTCTCTACTTCTTTCACTATCACGGTCTCTTCTATCTCTCCTCTCAGAATCTCTGTCACGTCTTTCAGAGTCCCTCCCTTTTATCTGATTTTTCCATCTCTAATCTTTTCTCCTATCTCTGTCCTGTCTCTCCTGTAATCATCATATCTTCTATCTTTATCTCTTCTATCATAACGGTGACGATAGTAGCTGTTGTCTTCGTCATCTTTTGATCTGGATTTCTTTTCCTCTTGAGTAGAATTGTGAACACCTTTCTCTTTCAACTCTTTGTCTTTTCTAAAATTTAGAAAATTTAAGAGTATGATTATATGTTATTTGTTAAGTATGGTGAAATCAATGAAACAATTAAGTTAATTTCATTACATTTTATATGAGGGTGAAGTTTTTATATCACTTAAATACAATTTATACCCCTCATTTGTAAAGTAATTTTTATACACTTGTAGGCCCGTATTCTAAAACAAGTCTCAAGCGTTGATCTTTACTTAAATAGAGTAAGAAAGGGATGCTGCTATATACAATAAATAGTGCCCTAACTCTATTTAAGTAAAGATCAACACACGGGCCATAGTGTAGGTATTCAACTGAAATGAATATAAGGACTTTGGAATCATTATGTGTTGTTATTGTTTTTTCAGAGGTGGGGAGCGTAGGTGGGGGGACAGGGAGCCCCCCTGCAAAAGGTGGGTTGCGGAAATCCCCTCTTTACAAGAAAAAAATATTGAAAAAATATAATTAGTAACACTTTTGAACCCAAATAGAATGTTTGGTCCCCTTCATTTGGAGAGTAGGCGGAGGAGATAGCCCCCCCCCTTAAAAAAAGTTCAAATTTAAAATTCATAACAATAACATTTGTTTTATAAAAAAAACATTGCTTCTGGCGTTTCGCTGAAATTTTATTGATTACACAAAATGACATTCATTTTGACACTCACTCATAAGTGTATAACAGAACTTGTAAGAAGTGTGATGAAATTACATAGTTTAACAAGATAAGTTTTGTACTACTCAGTAATCATATTTCGCATAAAATCATATCATAGTTTTCAATTCAATTTGCATAAAAATCAGTTTCTTAAATAGATTATTCTATCAAATACTAATTTCACAACACTTTAAAATCACCTTTGTAGCCTTTCCAACATCCGTTCTCGTGCTTGCTCTGATATTCCACCTGTATACGTTGGAGTTCTTCTTCGTTGTGTTTCCTGTATTTACGTTCCTTTGCACCACTAAGGTAACTGCTACTTTCAGCATCCTCATCCTCGTTTATTTCGTCTTGGAAGGATATGAGATTCTTCTGCTTCCTTTTAGCTGCTGCTAGCTTATCTAGACCTAGCAAGGAAGGTTTGGCAAACTGAAATTCTGAAGGCGGGTCCTTCTTTTTCAGAATTAACCCACCTGGAGCATCTCCTGATGATCCTTCCAAACGATGCAAACTTTTTTCCTCGTCTGACATTTTTACTAAAAGTCAGAGCTCAATTTTAAATACCCTCAATTTACACAACAGCACAGCAAAGTTAATTTTTGATTCATTCAAGAAATTGTAAAATGAATTGCAAAACATTGCGCGTACTCGTGATCAAAATAAGTGATACCATGTGTCAACTGTCAATTGTCAACATTTCGTTGTCACTGTCAATTTTTTTTTAATTGTGCTATTGGAAAAGACTAAGATCATAGACGATACTGCCTCATCATTACTAAGTATTTTTAGTGGTAAACATAATGATTATCATGATGATGATATATGAAAGATGAATTCCCTCCCTTTGCCATCCTACCAGTCCCAGTGCATTTGGCTTTATTGCACTGCATTGCATTTCACAAATGACGTAAATGACAATGTCACTCACTTCACTCACAGTTATTTGACAGTGACGTGTACTAAAATTTGCAATCTAGGATATGATTTGATTAAATTAATATCACCAAGAATTCGTACTCTCTCATGAATTAAAAGTAATTTAATAGATAATAAAATGTCAGCTAAGAACAAATCTGTAGACGGTACAAGCAAAGTAAAAGGATGCGAAACTATATGGAGAAGAGCGCTCACGGCTAATGCCGAGTGGCCCGACAAGGTTAGTTCACTAAACATCACGAGATCCTTGGAGATGTTTCATAATAATTGTAGATTTTTAATACTATATAATTTTTTATATTATTTATAACTAAACTACTTGATTACTCATTGTTTCAGGAGGAATTCCTAGATGTTATCTATTGGATGAGCAGGCGATTGGATTATATTAGGACTATTTTGGGGCCTTTGCCATTGAAGGGATTCATAGGATTACTTTGTAAGTAACTAATGCTTG